>JAKCPI010012356.1:0-27282 GCA_023213315.1 Euborellia annulipes | reverse complement strand
AACAGTAATCAAAGAAGTCCTCTTTTTTATAGTACTAGCCACCTCTCACTTCTACCCGATTGCTATTGATTGCAACGACGCTAATCCAAGCAATTTTTCTTCTTTTTTTTTTTTTTGAATATAATTAATAGTCAACTGCATGAAGGATGAAAATGATTTATTATTATCCAATATTCAATTATTTTTTACTTTCTCTTACCTATGTATATATGTAATATATATATAGAGAGAAAGTATTGGATTCATGTCAAAAATTCGATGTCGAGATTTTGATGGATCTTCACGTTTTGAGGTCCCCCTGAATCCAAAAAAGTGGTTTTTCGCGACATGGTCTGTCTGTGTGTGGGTGGGTGTGTGGGTGGGGTGTAGTGGGTGGGTGGGTGGGTGTGTCTGTGTTCAATTTTAAGCATAAAGGAATTGAGCTACGAGGTTGAGAATTCTATATTTAACTTAAACACCCCCGGGACCGGAAAATAAGCTTTTAATCAAAATCGGCCAAAGATTACTAGTACTTTTTACTGATGTACTTTTTCAGTTTTTTTCGATTTTCTCAAAATTTGCCCCAACGATTTTTTTTAAAATTTAAAAATCAATTATTTTTTAGATGCTCTTTAAAATGTATATTCTCATTTTGCGATTGAAATCTTCTGAAGACCACTTTACTCTTGTATTTCATAGGGAAGATAGGAGAAATGGTTGTCATGGTAACAAAATATAAATATTTTCCCATACTTATAAATTTTACATCTGAATTCAAATGTTCCGTACTGTCGGGAACTAAATATATGTCGACACAAAAAATCTGGTGTGACAAGCACAGTACACAACTTTCGATTACCGAAGGTAAGAGAAAGTTGTGTGCTGATGCGCCAGTCACACCAGATTTTTTTTCTTATATTTACGCAAAATCTGGTTTGCTCACAACTTTCTCTCACATTTGTGATATATATGGTCCGCGGAGAAATTTTATTTATTTAATAAGGTCTTGAATGGCCTCAGTTGCCGAAAAGTGGTGATTTTTACTTTCTCCTACCTATGTATATCTGTATATATACAGTGAGACCCCTTAGAGCGAAAAAATGAAATCATTGATTGCGTCAGCTCGTTTGTGTACCTGGGTGTGGAATTCTCATCTTCGGGAAAATTTGGAAAAGCGACTACCCATGCAATATATAAGGCCAGGCGTCCATTGGAAGCAGAAACTAGCGATAAGCAAAACGGCGAAAACAAGCGAATTCTAACGCGCGGAATGTCGCGAAAAGTTGCGCGTCCACTAGTAAGAGAAACCTGCGAACTGTGAATTCAACATGGATGACATAACCTATAATAAAGTCCTAATGTCCCACAAATATTTTCTTTCTTGAATTAGAAGAATTAATTTTTCAACATCCATGATGAAATCTATATTTATAATGAAGGATTGTAGATTAGCTGCTTGGTCTTAAAAATATAAACTTGCAAGGCCAAAATGGCCGCTCCTTTGACGCTTTCAAACGCGCAAAACATCGAACAAAATTGGATCGGCTCGCTGGTCGCGACTATACGTTGCGATTAGCGCGAATGAAACTCTCCTAGTGGACGAAGGCTGATTTGCCAATAAATGTTTGGATTATTCGCTCGTTTCTGTCGTATTCGCGCGAACTAAATTTCGCAACTTTTCGCCGCTTTCTGCCTCCAATGGACGCCTAGCCTAAAGCTAGAATGGCAGCGGGTAAAGTCTATGAAACCCTTGTCAAGAGCCGCCAAACATCCTGGGAAACAAAAATAAAACTGTTTGATTCCGTAATAGCTTCAACTCTATTATATGCCTCAGAGATATGGGCCAGTCGATATGTGAGGAAACATGAGGTGGTAAACGTGCAGTTTTTTAAGCAAATCTTGAGGTGTCCCAGAAATACGCCAAACCACTACAGGATTGATTGGAGCTGAAAAGCCTTCTACAAGAAGTAGAAAGTAGTAATGTGTGGTCGGAAACCAGGAAAGGAACCGTTTTGGAACACATCCCCGAGATCATTAGAGGTCTGAAAGCAAAATTATATTTGGAAGACCAATCAAGAGTGGCGGCTGAATCCCAATATAATAATCATTATAAGTATATTTTTAAACAAACAGAGGAAAGAAGCCGGCAAGAGTACCTAGATCTTTCCTGCCACCTTGACATAATAAGGATCTCGGCGCAACTAAGACTATCGGGGAGAGACCATGTTACTCTTTGGACCAGAGAGGTGGGTCATAGGATTGACCAGAGGGAAATATGCTCAATTTGCAATCTATTTGTGGAATCACATTATTTTTGAACGCCCAATTTATAAGCACCTTAGAGAAAAGTTTATATTGTCGCAGATGGGGACCACTTTACTCTTCTTTTTCATAGAAAAGATAGGAGAAATGGTTGCCATGGTAACAAAATATAAATATTTTCACATATAAATTGTACATCTTGAAAATCGAATGTACCGTACTGTCGGAAACTAAATACATGTCGACACAAAAAATCTGGTGTTCTGTGCGGCCAGTCACACCAGATTTTTAAGATTAGAGGGTTGTATTTTTTAATAAGCATGCTATGTATAATCAAAAGGCGAGGGTCAGCCGCAGGTGGGTCCGAAAAATAGAAGATTATAGTAATAACCGTCACTAAAAATAATGCAAATAATTATTATCCTTTTCCAAGGACAATGTATATTAAATATTTCATTTTTTAATTTTCTTTGATAATTTATTCATACAAATAATTAATAAACTTTATTTCATTAAAAATAAATAACTTTGTATGTATGTATGTATACATTAATATTAATCCTCTAATGACATCCTTTGATCGATCGGATCAGACCGGCCGGCTAAATAAAAATAAACATGTTTCATTTGAATAATTTAATTAAAAAGAAAAATAAATAAATAAATGCATTTCCATCATATTAAGGTTGTTCGGATAGTACCCCGTAAGTCATAATAGAATCTAAATTTTGTGTTTAAATAAAATGAAAAATTTGAATGCCAAAATTCCTTATTATAATTTAGTCGTGACCTATCATAGTTTATAATTGTATTAAGTTAATAATTTAATTACCAAAAATAATAAATGAATGACTTTTGATTTGAGCAGTATTTCACGTAACATAGATCTGGCAACATTGCATTCATCAACTATCTATTTTAAATCTTAAAAGCCTTCAATTTTATTTTATTTAATATATTACAATGATTAATGCAAATCAGTTTAAACACAATGGACGATTTGCGAGAAAAAAATATTGTAAAATTGAAAAAAAAAATGAAACTGACAGCGAGAAAAGAGTATTATTTTATGCGAAGTTGCCAGACTGGTCTGAGTCTCCTTTTTAAATATTGGCGACTGTCATTTTGAAGAATTTTTTGACTTTCATGTTAAAATATCTTTAAAAGATTTCTGCAGAAACTTTTGATTTGATTTTTAACGTATTCCTCGCAAGTTTTTGTATCTATTGCAGAGGTGGCTATATAATTCGATATGTGTGCGTTTCGTCGACATTCCCCATAGACTACATGTTAAATTTCAATTTTTTAATAATTAATTACACGATAACTCTGCGTCAGATCTGCTTCAAAATTTTATTTTATACGTACCTATGTGATAGTGATTAATAACATATTAAAAAATTAGCTTTTAATCTAACAAAGTGCTTTAATGTCCGAACAACCTTAAGAAATCAATTGGAATTCATTATTTAGAAAAGTTTTTCTCTATTTGTTTTTTAGGCAATAATATTGTATTTTTTAAGCCTACGGGCTTGGTCTAGTTGGTAGCGTGCCTACTCGCGATGGGTTCGGACCCCAGGCAGTCGGATGATTTTATGCTTCGCATTTCATGAGACGGGATGCGATTTTCGGTGAGGGCAGTTGGTTGGAAGATTCTATTTACAGGAAGCCTTCTCTGGGGGGGATGAGGGCGATCGCTTTTACTAATAGAAAATCTAGAATTTGATTTAATTTCTCAAAAAAAAAAAAAAAACTCCGATTCCAATATAATTATCCTTTTAGGAGGTGATGCGTGACAAACATACAAACGCCCGTTTGTTTGTTCGAGTTTATCACAGAATTCAATGAATGTGAAAAATTCTTTCACAAATTTTAAATCTTTAATAAGATAGAGGTTGTTTTGGCCAAAATGTACTTTTTCTATTTTCCGCCGATCGACGCGCTATCATTTAATTTTCATGCGTTTTGTCCCATCTTTTATTTTTCTTTGTCTTTGCCGCGAATAAGGAAGCCATTCTCTTTCTCTTTTGACTTCCGGCGCATCGACTCGCATCTCCGAATTAGGAGAATTATTTCTTTTATTTTGAGTTTTCTTCACCTGGATTTGGTCCAGCAGGGAAGAATATTGGTATCTCATGGAGATACAATTTATTTTTAATTAAAGAAAACCCTAAAGAGGGTAAGTTTGTTCAATTTCTATTTTCCCAATTCATTGTGAATTAAATTAATTATTTTCCCCTTTTTCCAGGTTTTTTTTTTGTATTCAATTTTCTTTAAATATACTTTTTTATTCCGTTTTCAATACGGTTTTGATTCGCCTGTTTCCCTTCATTCGTTGGGAAAACTATATTTGAATATCCAGAGTTGGGAGATTTTCATGTTTCCAACATCATTGGGAAACGTCTCCACTTTTGTCTACTTTTTGGTCCTGCTTTCCAACGGAATCCAACGGAGCTTTAGGAAACCAGCATTGAATCGCCGACTGTGATTAACTAAGGCCTCAAGCTAAGTTCCTCTCCAAAACGAGATGACTTTACCCTATTTTCATTCCTGACACTATTATAAATCTTTTAATCTAATTCCTTTAACTTAAATTCAGTGCTCTGCAATTGATTCCTTCTCATACCGATAATCTGTACTGTATAAACCATTTAATATATATATATTCATTCAACCTGTATATTTGGATTTGAAAAATTGGTGACCCCAAATTTATTATTACTTTTATATTAAAATATTAGCTAAAATATTACTGCCTTCTGATTTCTTTTCCCTTGGGGTGTATTTGGCTCATCCAGAGGTATAAATTATCTCAATAACCCTTTTGAAAGAGGAGAAGGCAGTTATTTTGGAAAATTACAAAATTCTCATTCGAAAAACACACGTGCCTTATCAGTATATAAAAAATTATTAAATTATAGATAACACGTTTCTTGATCTGTGAAGAAAATTCATCTAATTAATATATTCACCTGCCAATAGGTAGGATTACCATACTTCTGGATATCGTCCTGACAGTCCGAATTTGGAACGCATGTACGGTTCGGCGTCAGGATCTGATAAATGTCCGGAAAGTTGATGTCTAGATTAAGATTCATGAACCGAAAACGTGACCAAATTTCGGAATTTAACTACTATAAGTTAAGTGACCGTGTTCGCTCAGGGGCCCACATCTCGTGGGTACGTGGTTGGCGACCACGAGCTGTCCGAGCTGGGACAGGCAGCCCGTCTGTTCTTTGTATGTCTGTCTCTTACTTCCTCTTTTCAACAGGGGCGACGGGCCGGCCTTTTTTATCCTATCTATCCAGTCACAAAAACGCATAATAGGTTTGGAAGGAATAAGTGAGATCCGCCGACTGGAACGTGTCTAATCTTTGGAGATTTGCAAGAAATGGAAAAAAATGCAGGTACCGCCGGGATTTGAGCCACGGATCTGAAACTTGTACTAGGTATGCCACAGTACCGCAGGCAAATCTGTAAATCTACTATCTAATTACGTTAAGAAAGAGGGGTAATACAAAACTAGACGTGACGTCACTGTTGGATTTTGGATGTTGTGTTCTCAGCTACCCGGGCAGTTCCTGTGTTTCCCAGTCAGAGTCATCCCCCATTTTCAAGGCCACCGCAAATTGGGCCCTTTGTGGTGTGAGATTATCTCCCACTTTCGTACCCTAAGAGGAGACTACTGCAATGTTTGAATTATTTGCGGCAAACTGGATTCGAACTCGAGTTGTGTTGAGACTTCAGATTCCTAATCCACAGCTTAGCCACCCACTTGCCTCGGTGTTCGGGGAGTGTTGTTGGTTTTATGGTTATAAATTATGGTCGACGAAGGTGGTCAGTTATTTTTATCTGCCATTTAGGAGTTTAGTTGTATCGATGGCACTGCAACGATCTTGGTGACTGTTGCCAGACTCCCCCTTTCAGTTATTAAATAATATAGAAGTAATATATATGGGAGGAGGAGAGTTAATGGAATTTGTATCGGAAATTCAATGCCCATCGTTGATTTCTCGAAATGGTTGTACCACCCATTAAAGGAAGGGATTTGACGCTGCAGGATTCTGAGTGCTTTGCTCTGTAGGGTCACAAGGGAAAGGGGGACAGAGAGGGAGAGGGAGAGAAAGGGATAGATAGATAGGATCATTGATAGCTAGCTAGCTACCTCTATTAATACACAACACTCACTGCTTATGACTATAATTGTATAGAAAAAAAAAAACGCATCAAAGAACTAAAATCTGGGTTTTAACAAAAAATTCGCTCGCAATTATATGAATATGAGAAAGTTGAAAAAAAAACAACCTGGTGTGACTGGTCGCAGAGCACACAACTTTCTCTTACCTCCGGTAATCGAAAGTTGTGTTCTTTACTTATCACACCAGAGTTTTTTTTTGTGCCGACATATATTTAGTTCCCGACAGTACGGTACATTCAAGATGTAAAATTTGTTTGTTTAAATAAAAACATTCACACTATTTTTCTCATTCACACTCATATTCACACACACATTCATACAGTCTTTTCGGCAACTTAGGCCATTTAAGACTTTGACGATAACCGTTGTAGAGAATATATCTATTGTGGGTTCAGGCATTTTCTATTTAAGCCATCTGGTATCCAAATGGCTTAAATAAAATCATCGGACTGCCTGGGTCCGAACCCGCGACGTTTGGTATAGGAGGTAGGCACGCTACCTACTACGCCACACCCGGGGGCGATGTAAAATTTATAAGTATGGGAAAATATTTATATTTAGTTACCATGGCAACCATTTCTCCTATCTTCTCTATGAAATACAAGAGTAAAGTGGGCTTTAGAAGATTTCAATGGCGAAATGAGAATATACATTTTAAAGAGCATCTAAAAAATAATTGATTTTTGAATTTTAATCAAAATCGTTGGAGCAAATTTTAGGAAAATCGAAAAAAACTGAAAAAGTACATTAGTAAAGTACTAGTAGTCAGTAGCGTATCCAGGTGAGGGCGAAAGGGGGCGCTCGCTCCACCCCCTTCCGCCCCAGGCGTATCAAGCTTTTGGTGCCCCTCGCGCATCCGCTTTTTCCCAAAATCTTCGGCTTTTTTTTTAAATTTCATAATAAATTCATTTTATATCACAAATTCGGAGAAAAATTACAAAAAAAAGCCTGAACGAGATTCGAATACTAAAAAAAAAAGGTAGAAAAATGGCACCCCCAGTTGAACTTCGCCCTCTCCGCCTTTAAAGGCTAGTTACGCCGCTGCTAGTAGTAAAAGGGGTTTGGAGAATAATAACCAGTAGATATTTCGTTTCATAGAACAAGCAACATCTTCAGTGCCGCGAGGAAGAACATGTTTAACGCCCCTAAGGCATTTAATAAAATTAGACTAAGCCCACTTACTATATCCTCGCAGGACTGAAGATGATGCGTCTCCTATGCATCGGAATATCTGCCAAATAAAAGAATGTCAGCTGGAGCGAAATATCTGCTGGTTATTATTCTCCAATCCCTTTACTCTACTCATCCTTGCCTACTATATAATCTGCAAGCACTAGTACTCTTTGACCGGTTTTGTTTAAAAGCTTATTTTCACGCTCCAGAGGGTACACAATTTAAATATAAAATTTCAACCTCCTAGCTCAATTCCTTCATGCTTTAAATTGAACACTGGCACACAGACAGATACACAGACAGACCATATTGCGAAAATCACTTTTTTGGATTCAGGGGACCAATATCCATCAAAATTTCGACATCGTATTTTTGACATGAAACCAATACTTTCTCTCTATATATATATATGTATATTAACATATACATATAGGTAAGAGAAAGTAAAAAACCTCATTGAAAAATTCATTATAATAGTCTAGTTTTTTTTTTTTTTAAGTACGTTTAGAGGTCGCTCCTGAACTCCCTTCATAGGGCTGAAGTTTATTACTTTCTCTTACCCTATACATGTGTGTCTGTCTGTGAACAAAATATCTCAGGAACTAAAACATCTACGTGGTTGAAATTTTATATTTAATTTAGACACCTCCCCAAAGGGTGAAAATAAACTTTTGATTTTTGATAAAATTGAAAAAAAAAAAAACTAAAAAAAGTACAATACATCAGAAAAAATAGTAAAAACCAAATTTTTTTCAAAGACGAGACTTAGGGTCGGTTGCTTTACTTCTAGTCAACTAGCAAACCTATCCGATCGATAGCAAATCATCGATATAGTAAACAAGAACACGCTTATCCTTCAAGTTAAAAAAATGCCTATGGGCTTGGTCTAGTTGGTAGCGTGCCTACCTTCTATACCGATCGTCGCGGGTTCGGTCCCCAGGCAGTCCGATGATATTATTTAAGCCATTTGGATACCAAATGGCTTAAATAGAAATGCCTGGACCCCCAATAGATATTATAAATAATATAATAATGATTTTACGGGCGGGAAAAAAATTTTTCTCCAGGGCGGAAAATTTTGGTTCCGCAAAAAGGTGCCCGCAGGGCAGAAAAAAATTAGTTTCTTTAAAAAAAAATTTTCCGCAGAAAAATTTTAGTTAAGCCCCCCCCCCAACGAAAAAATTTCTATATACGCCCCTGATAGGAAATACAAGTTTCGTTATCGGTTACGGTTTCGGCCGAAACTAAGATTGAGGCCGAAATTCTGTTTCTGTCGGACACTAACCTAAACATAAATATGTATCTTTAAAAAGAAGAAAAAAAAATAAAATAAAATGGAGCCGAAAAGAGAAGCGGAATGTTATCTATCTCAGATAAAAGCGGGGGGGGGGGTATTTTCCTCTTGTCAGATCAGAGTATTTTAAAGCACCAAAGACGACGAGAGAGAGAGAGAGAGAGAGAGAGGATGCTATCAAAGGTGGTAGTGCTGATAGGAAAACTCTGATCTCCTGACCTGACAGCTAGTAAAGGAAGGGGGTGAGAGAGAGAGGGAAGCAAAAACATCTGCTCTTGGCTGGTGGTGGCTGATTCCATTCCTGACCCCTCTACTCTTTCTACTAAAATGAGATGAGATCCCTTTCATTTTATTACCTACTCCACTTGAGGATCAGATCCATATATATATACTGTAATACTCTGACAGGAATATAAGCTGATTACGTCATTTCTTTAGGCTTCAATTAATTAGACGTTGAGACCCGCTTCATTTAATAAGAACTTTCGGATTTATGAACAAAAAAATTCCTTTGATTATTTAAAAAAAATCTGGTGTGACTGTCACACAGCACACAACTTTCGATTACCGAAGGTAAGTTATGCACTTGTCAAACCAGATTTTTTGTGTCGACATATATTTAGTGTCCGCCGATATATTAGAATTTAAGATGTGAAATTTATTAGTATGGGTAAATATTCATATTTTGTTACCTTTGTTATCTTCCCTATGAAATACAAGAGTAAAGTGGTCTTCCAGAAGATTTCATTTGCAAAATGTGAATATACATTTTAAAGAGCATCTAAAAATTAATTGATTTTTGAATCTTATTCAAAATCGTTGGAACTAATTTTGAGAAAATCGAAAAAAACTGAAAAAGTACATCAGTAAAGTACTAGTACTCTTCGGCGGATTTTGTTCAAAAGTTTCTTGTCACGTCCCAGGAGGGTGCCTAACTTAAATATAAAATTTCAACCTCCTAGCTCAATTCCTTCATGCTTAAAATTGAACACACACACACAGACAGACAGACCATGTCGCGAAAAACCACGTTTTTTGCATTCAGGGGACCTCAAAACGTGTATATCCATCAAAATCTCGATATCGAATTTTTGACATGAATCCATTACTTTCTCTCTCTATATATTAACATATATATAGAGGTAAGAGAAAGTAAAAATTCTTCCAGTGGACGTTCAACAGTATTTTTAATCTGGGCTCTCCATCCATCTATTGCTTGTTTGCATCGATTTTGGTGTTCTTATTTCTACTTTCGCCAGGCACATTACATCGGCATTTTGTTTTCTTGGGTTAAAATAAGAGTAATCGACGGGAAGATAGGCAACCAAATAAACAGCGCTGCATAGTCCGGTAACCTACCATTTAGGCGAATGAGAAAAAGACTTCTCATGCAAATTCGTCAAATAATTGATAAAACAAAAATTAAATTTTCGCAATTTATTAATTTATTTAAAAACAAAAATAAAATTTAATTTATATATTTATTCATAGAATAATAATTGTGGGATTTAATTATTTTAATTTTTGAATTCTCATTTTCTTTAAAACTCGGAAATTACCCGCCCGATTTTTATGGGATTTTTTTATTGTGTAGAGAATTTCATGGGGGTGTTTTTAGGCTAGGATATATTTTTAGAAAAATACAATTAGGATATACCGGTAGAAAGCTATTTTCTCTTTTTGGCTGTGGCCATTGGGTATACAAAATACAATATATGCCAAACGTAATATAAACAAAACAATATACATACAAAATTTAAAAAAATAAAAACAATATAATTTAAAAAATCTGGTGTGACTGGCGCACAGCACACAACTTTCTCTTATCTTCGGTAATCGAAAGTTGTATTCTGCACTTGTCACACCAGATTTTTCGGGTCGACATATATTTAGTTTCCGACGATATATCAAGATGTGAAATTTATAAATATGCGAAAATAATTATATTTCGCTGGTGTAGCGGGCTAGGGTCGTATACAAAGAAGATTCCTGTTCTAATCCTGAACTTGCGGGAAGTCTCATAGGAGTTAGAGATAGAAAATAATGTGACTTCACTGGGTGCCGGTAGATGGCTACGTAGGGTTTGAGGTGTGTGTCTTCGTGCACGGAAGCACCTCGGCCAAATAAATGGGGATCCCGATAGGAAAAGAAAATAAATAAAACACAGTGACGTCACTTGCCCAGGGAGGGTTTTAGTAAAAATCTCAGAAGACTGGGCTGAAAGCGCTCTAACCAGGCATATCTCATTTAATATTCTCTAGAATATTCTAATAGAACAAAGAGATAGAGAGAGAGGATAAATATTTTCGAAGGTAGATTAATATATGGCAAAAACCACTTTCCTTTTAGTCATTGAAGATGAATGGAATGAATGTAATGAATGAATGCTTCATTTCTCTTTTATCACCGATTTCTCAGGAGTTAATCTCTTTTGCTTGTTGACATTAAAGGTGTTTGTGTTTCAATTTAATATATTTAATGGGAGGTTTAAGAAAAAAAAATGTATACATTAGGGTGTCCCTTATATGGGCAAAAAAATTTTTTTTTTAAATACCGGAACGCATACCCTCTAATTTTTTTCAAGCTACTAAGCCTTACTTATATATGAAATTTTATTCACCTACGTTGACGTTAACCCGTGCCGACCTGCCCGCAAAGTTTTTGAAAATAGTCGTTTTTGAGTATCTCTTGATATATACCTAGATTATCGCAATTAAGTAAGTATTAGGTAGACAATTAAGTATACTGCAACTTGCTTTGCCTGCAACTTTAATTAAAAAGAATAATTTCAAGTTGTCCTTGGAGCATTACAAATTGCCATATAAGGAATAAAGAAGCAATTAAAATTAAATGGAAAATTATTAAATAATAATTAATTAAATTCTCTAATTACTAACTCTTTTAATTCTAACAATTATTTTTATCTTCTAAGAAATTAATTTAAAATTTAATATAAATATAATTAATTATTGAATAATAATTGTGAGATTTAATTTAATTTTTCCTTTAGAATACATTTACACTGAAACTACTTGACGGATTTTGATGGGGTTTTTTGCAATATGCAGAGAATTTTACTAAGATGATTTAAGACCCTTTGGGAAACTAAAAATTAATTTATAAAATTGAATTACTTCTTAAAGGAGAAATTCATGAAAGATTTTGATAATATTATGCAATAACTTTGAGGGAGGCGAAGAGGCAAAGTTTTTCGCTCCGAGTGCTCTGATCTTACTGATTTTTTATTTCTTTATTTTTATTTGAGGAAATTTTTTTTTTTCTTTTCTTTATATCTCTAAAAATGATCATCTAAAAAGAAAATGGATTGGAAAGTATAATAATAAACTTTTTATGCTAATATTACGATCACCACTATCTTTTTTTATGTCTTTCTGCCAACGTTAGTCATGGATTTTTTTTTTTTTTATTTTTATTCCCGTCTAAGAAATTTTAGAATAAATTGATAAGAAAATTTTCTTTAAAAAAAAAAAAAAGTAAGAATTGGATAAAACGAGGACAAGGTGTCCGTGTCGTGACGTCATTTTCAAGTGAACAAAGAAAAAATTTTTAAATAGAAAAAACGACTTCAAAAATTTCTTCTAACATTTTAAATTTCGAAATTGATAATTTGATGAAAAATGACATCCAAAGGAGGGTTGTGCAGTTAGTGTTAAAAAAAAAAAAAAAAAACGGATGATAATTGAATTGTTCAACCCGCTTTTTTATTAATCAATAAGTTTGTTATTTGAGTGTGAAAAAAAAAAAAAATAAATATTGAATGCCATTCTGTTCTATTAGTCTAATAATAATAATAATATCAAACGTCACACAATTTATTTATTTGTTTATTTAAAGTAAGTGTGTTGTTGTTGTTGTTGTCCCATTGATAAGAGTTGAAATATCAAGAGTTAAAAAATTTTTAACGTTATATTTAGATATATATAATAAAAAAAAAAAAACAATTTGAATGCACGTTTACTAATAAATAATTGTGAGATTTTAATTAAATAAATTTAATTTAATTTAAAAAATATTAATAAATACAATGAAATTTAATTAAAGAAATTTTTCTATTTAAATCTCGCAAAATTTATTTTTATTTGTCTAATTTAAACGGCATGCTCCAAGTGCAACTTGCTTTATTCTTTTAAATCAAAAATACATATATATGTGTGACATATCATTTTACTCGGGGGAACGTCTAGTTTTAGAATATATTCAAAAAACTCTACATTATACAAGAAAAAAAAATATTCCATCGCCTTATTGGAGGGATCAGGCGTCACAGGTGGATTTTCAAAATAAATAAATAAATAAAATTTTGAAAATTCATTAACAAACCAAATAATTTGTTTAATAAAATTTTAATAATAGTAATAGTTTAATTAAAAATTTTTGTTGGTAGTTCTATGTATCCTGGGAATTGAACCTAGGATCTCCAGCCATTCTGGAAACGGAACGAATCAAGATGCGGCACAGTTAAGGCGGAATTGCAAGAGGAGAAGCAGCCACCGTAGGACAGCGGTATTGCGGGATTTCGCCTCGTGCTGCTGGAGCTCTTTGGGAATCTTATTTTTGGATCAACCCTACTACTTACTCTCTAATATAAATTTCTAAAGGTAAAAAAATTATAAATCAATCATTTCAGAGAGGAACTATTAAAAAATAGTATTTTCAATTTAAAATTAATTTCTATGAGAATATATACCGACATAAAGACGTAAATTGGTTTGTGTTTATTAAAGCTTTTGTGGTTTGAATTATCATTATTAGGGGAATTTTTAATTATAGACCACATTTTTGTTATTAATTATTTATTAAAAATATAAATACTGTACAACGTTTGACTGCTTATTTTGCAGCTGTTCTCAAGTACTGTACACTTGCTCCGAATCAAGTGAACAAACTGTCACTGTGCCATTTTATATACAACGACATCAGCGCCATCTGCAGGCATTCCTATGAAGTTAGATTCAAATTTCCCCGCCATTTTCACTCATTCCCATGAAGTTAGTCACAATCATCAAATCAAGTGTTTACATAAAAAGCATAGTACTTGATAACGACTGCGGAATAAGCAGTCGAAACGTTTGTACAGTGATTATATTTTTAATAAATAATTAATAACAAAAATATACTCTATAATTACAGTAAATTGGTTTGTTTTCATGTCATAATCTCCTTCTACGTACGTAGTTAGCAATAAACAAAAAAAAAATAAAATAATAATAATAGAAAAGCATTTTCCTCACGGAGTATATTTTTCAGATTTTAAAATAGGTCAAACCAATTAGAAAGTTAAACAAAAAATAAATAAATAAATAAATGATTGGTTTTAAACAGAAAACATAAAATATTAGCCTTTTTTGACGATATTCTAGTTCCACCCCTGTCACAATTAGTATGTGACTAACACATAACCCCCTACAATTATTATGTCCCCCCCCCCGAAACCGAAACTTACTTTAATATTTTTTTTAAAGTTTTTTTTTTTACAAAACTAAACAAATCATTAAATTTCCATTGATTTTTTGGAAAGGAAAGTCCGATAGTCATCTAGTTGAAAACACTTAGCATGCAATATTTACAGCTACTCCACTTAAGGGGCTTCAGGTGGCCACATTGAATCTCTGGTCCGAAAATACTGAGGCATTTTAAAGTATTATTTATGGAGTATGACAAATTTATTGTGTACACTATGAGGGGCAACTTGCCTTATGTACATAGTCCTGGATATAGCTGCCGTCCTGCCATCTGTTGGCAAAAACATGCGAACAGAGCTTTGCCTCCTGAAGCCCCTTAAATTCTTAATATTTCTTCTAAGTATTCAAATTTTATTGGATGATATAATACAATAGTATATAAAAATCTACAATTTTTATCTGTCCATTTAGAAACTAAAACTTTATGTATGTTTAATCTAGAAAACGCACTCTGCGGTATCAATTATTTTATTTTTAAAGTGAAACTTTTATTTGATGGCCTCAAATTTTTTCGCTCTTCTATCAGCATGTCGCGTTACAAACCGTGACGTCATAGGACGTGACGCTACAAGCCGTGACGACAAAAATAGGAAAGTTGAAATTTATTTAATATATATGACGAATTATAAAAAAATAATTGTGAGATTTAATTATTCAATAAAAAAATATAATTTTTAAAATAATTTAAAATTATTCAAAATCTTCAATTACTAAATAATTATTGCTCTCAGTTTTTAACATGCCTCTATTGATTTCCCATTTTCCGATTATTAAGTTAAGATTAAAAACGCGATTTTAATACCCTCAATTGAATAATTTTCTGAAAATTTTCAGTTAAACGCCTACGATCCCAAAAAAGTTTCACTTGCATCGTGGTTTCATAAAACCACACAATTTTTAATAAAAATGTAATAAATCACAATGATAGTGTAATTTATTAATATTAAACAAAGGTAGTAAAAAACAAAAGAATAATTTTAAATATCCCCCCCCCTTTGAAAAATAATACGCCCCCCCCTGTGAAATTTCTAATTGAACAGATAAATGTGTCATTGTTTGTTTAATATTTTTGGGTTCTGGTATATGGTATAAGCGCTACACTTTTTTTATTTGTCTGTGTACAAGTGATAATGTGTGTCCTCTACAAATGTTGTACACAACTGGGTTCTTTGGGTATTATTATTTTTTTGTTGTGTGACACACAAGATACACTGTGACACGAAAAGGAAGAAAAAAAGCGAAGCGCTAGAGACCTGGCTTACCGTTGGCGTCCTTCGCCTCCAGGCCCTCAGCTTCCAGGACCACCACATTGAGCACCACAATCGGAGGCTGCGAAACAAACAAAAACAATTAATGATATTCTTTCAAGCGGTGTTAACTGTAAAAAAAAAAATATGAATATTCAATCGTTTTTCATATAGAGCTTACTTCAATTTTTAATATACCCAGTTTGGGAAATCAAATTATTAGCGTTGTTGGGACATCGAGCTATAATTTTTTTAATGACTTATTAAAAAATTATCGTAATTAATTTTTTTGTTATCAAGCAAATACAAAAAAACAATCTGTCCCAATAATCTTTAATTTTTTTTTTTTAATTTAAAAATGAATTTATTGTTATTATTAATCACATATTAATTAAGAAATTTTTAAAATAAGCTTAGATGATTTATTTAAAAATCCAACTGTCAAATTAGTTCAGCATTCTTGCAATAGATGGCAGGCTAGTCTAACAGCCGATAGCCGATATAGTATTAGCCTATATCTGACCTATATTTATATATTTTTATGCTTTTATAAAAGATACATAATATATAATAACATTTATAAAGTATTTATTGTTAAAAGATCAATGAAAATCAACCAAATGCATTAAATATTATTAGCTACCATTCTGACATCTCTTGGCAAATTTTTGAATTACTTGATTTTTGGGCATGCTTTTTATGGCACACAACGCCATCTTAGCGGGAAAAACATGCGTAACCACTTCGCTCCCGTAGCCCCTTAAATCATAAAAAAATACAGGAGTCTGGGGATTACAAGTATGAGCGAACCGAGAGCTTGTAGCTAATAAATATTGTAATTTTACAACACGGTTTCTAAATTTACAATACAACGGCATTGTAATTTTACTTTTAAGGCTAACATGGCCGACTTTTTCAATCAGCTGTTTTTTCAGTTTCTTAATTTTTAGCACTATAATGATTTATTTAAGTTATAATAATACAAAAAAATAATAATATTAAGATCACTTGGTAAATTGATGTTTTTTGGCTGTGGAGATTTACTCAGGATTCGCAGGGACTTTGCAGCCAGGAGATTAAATAAAAAAATCTTTTATTTAATTTTTATTTGCCGACGTTTCGGTCGCCCATCACGACCTTCTTCATGGCACATATTGTCAATTATACACGATCTTAGGTATCTTAATATTCATTGCAAATAAATACAATTTCTTTTCAACTTTGATATGTACAAAATGTTATCCTTTACTTGCTGCTCAAATTTGAATAAGAGACCTCCGAGCAGCAAGTAAAGGGTAACATACAAAGTTAAATTTCAATGAATATTAAGATACCTAAGATTGTGTATAATTAACAATATTTGCCCTAAAGAAGGTCGAGATGGGCGACCGAAACGTCGGCAAATAAAAATTAAATAAAAGATTTTTTACTTATTCTCTTACCTAGCTGTATAGTCCCTGTAATCCTATATATATAGATCACAAAGTATTTGATTCATGTCAAAAATTGCAGGAAATGTCGAAAGAATTTTAATGGATCTTCACGTTTTTAGGTCCCCTGAATCCAAAAAAGTGGTTTCGCGACATGTCTGTCTGTGTGTGTGTGTGTGTGTGTGTGTGTGGGGTGTGGGTGGGTGTGTGTGGGGGGGGGGGTGTGTTCAAATTTTAAGCATGAAGGAATTGAGTCTATGAGGCTGCAAATTTGAAAAAATATTTTAAGTTAAACACCCTCCGGAATTCGTTTTATTAAGCTTATTAATCAAAATAGACCAGAGTACCAGAGTCACTGGTCACATTTGCAATTTGTTTCGAATCCAGATTTGCTCCAACGGATATCGGAAAATAAAAAGTCAGTTATTTTATGCCCCGATTAAAAAAATATTTTCTTTCTGGGGTTCCTATATCTGAAACACACTTTCTTTGCTATTAGGCAAAATGTTTAAAAAAAACCCCCCCCCAATTTTTTTATTTAATTTTGCGCAAACCCTGCGATTCCGACGGCCATTTAATTAAGTTAAAAAAAAAAAAAATTATGAAATAAATTGCTGGGAAAGAATAAAGTATCATTCAAATAGAAAATATTGTTTATAACGACGACGACAAACTTATATACTAAATAACAGAGACTTCAGACTTCAATTCCGTCCGAACACTCGTCAGCAAACGCAAGCAAGGCACCCGTGTGATCATATCCCAAAGGTGAATGGCTACAGTAGTAGATTTTTATAAAAACTTTACATTTTATTTATTTATTTTTTTTTTTTGTAAATATTAGTCAAATTACAATGCATTTGCACTCGAAAATTGTTAAAGATTAGTAAAATTCCAACCGGTTTTTGCAAAGAGTTAAACTGCATAGTAAATTTTGTTTTGGAAATTTGCTTACAACAAAAAAAAATCACCAAAATTTTTTTTACAGTGTAATTTATTGACTGAAAATAAATAAATGTGAACACAAAAATTCTGGTGTGGTAAGCAGAGAACGCAACTTTACTTCTACCCCACAATTTACGTCTATTGTATAAAAAAAAATTTTATTTTGACACGTAAAAGAGAGAAGATAAAAGAAAAAAATCTTATAAAATGATTTATTTATTTTTTTTATATTTATCAAAAGAATGTGATAATTAGAGACCGGAAAAAAAAGCATAAAAAAATGGACAAAAAGTGCTTAAAAAAGCATAAAAAACTTGAATAAAAAGTTGTTAAATAAGCATAAAAGTTGAAAAAAAGCATCTCATAAGCAATTTTTACTCATACCAATGGCGTATACAAATTTTTTTTTAAAGAAACTAAATTTATTCCGCTCCTGCCCTGCGAAAAATTTTGTTTTTGCGGAACCAAATTTTTTCACCCTGCAAAAAAAATTTTTTTTACAGGGCTATATTTTTCACCCTGCGGGGTTTTTGGAAAATTTTTTTTTTTTTGGGGGGGGCCGGCCCCCCCTTCCCCCTCCCCCTTATAACGTCCCTGCTGTATGCGTGTGTGAATGGGAAAAGTGTGTTTTTTAATAAAAAAAAAACAAAAAAATTATAAATATTAGTAAAATAAGTTCAAATAAGCACGAAAGGGAAAAAAAGCATGAAAACTCAAAAAAGCAAAAAAGCATAAAAAATGCAATCTCAATGCACTTAGTTTTTCCTAATTCGTATAGAAATTAAATATCTAATGGTTGCTTATAAAATTGAGCAATAAGCATTTTGCTTAAAATCCGGTCTCTAGTGATAATATATTCAAGTACGTACTTTGCTTCTGTTTAAAGCATTCACTCTCATTCTCATTTTGTATTCAATTTCTATCAAATCAAGAGAGAGAGAGAGAGAGAGAGAGTGAGAGCAATTTACAATTTGTTTTCTAAATCAACAACAAGAAGATGAATCCCTCTTTTGTTTAAAAATGATTCCAGAGAGAAATCTCAGGGAAAATAATTTAATACCTTCTTACTTCTCTTCTCTTCTCTTTTTTGTTTTTATCGTTAACGTATTCCCAAATGAGGGGGAAACAAAAAAAAAAACAATTTTTCGTAGATTGTTGGTTTTTGTTATTAGTTTTTTTTTTTATATATATAAACGAACTCAATCTCCTGGACTCCCGTTTAATATTATAAATTTAGATATTTTGAAAGAAATATATAGATTTATTTAACTAAAAAATCTGGTAAAGAGCAAAAAAATTCCCATAAAGATTTTTTTAATCCTAAAATGTATACCTCTATAGCAGGGATGAGCAAGTTACTCGATTTTGAGTAACGAGATACAAAATACCAATTACTTCAGATTTCACAGGCCTGCGAAGATTTTGCGGCATGAGATATTTTTTCAAATCCCCTGATAACGGAAATGTTATTAGTTTTTGCGTATCACGTACAGTTTTTGTTTATAACACAAAAATGAGAGCGTGCGGTCCACCACGCGTTGTGTTAAAATATAGATAGATAGAAAGAGAATCTTCCACAGTTAGCTGGCCCCTGTTACCAATATATTGCTAGAAAAAATTTCCGTTACTTTCGGAGGCAAAGGCGAAGGAAGGCAACAGATTCGCAAAATTATTAAGGATGTTACTTTTAATTAAAAACTGCATGTCTGACATGGAACTTCAAGCTTGGGAATCATACAAGGAAGTCATGGAGAAGTTTCTGGGTAATGTTAAAGATGATCAAATCTAAGGAAATTGTAAAAACTATGCTCAATAAGTTCAGGGGACTGGGATGTAATATGAGCTTGAATTTACACTTCCTCCACTCTCATCTTGAACATTTCCCAGAGAATTTAGCAGCACAGAGTGAGATCAAGACACAAAAGAGATGGAAACGAGGTACCAGGGTCGATGGGATGTTTCCATGAAGGCCGACTACTGTTGGTGTTTGGTGGGAGAAAATCCTCGCCAGGATCACAAACGCCAATCAACTCAGCGTTCATTTCTTGCTAAGTGGAGGAGAAAATAGCTCTTAGTAATCCCTTATTTATTTTAAACTATTTTAACTGTACAATCGATATATCATCAAACCTCTGTAGTTTTTTTTTTAGAGAAATTTAAAGTATTATGGTTTTTACATATAATTTAACCAAATTTTCAAAAGTTTTGTCGGATAATCTGGACCTTGATGGAGAATGTATAAACCGCGCAAAAGAAAACAATTTTTCAACTGGGTCAGAAGAACAAAGATGTGTATTAAATCTTATAAATAATTCATTTATTAAAGGCAAATTGTTCAAAGAATTAAAATGTTTGCTCTTATCATTAAAATCGGTTACAATTTCTATGTCCATTTTATCTTCTAGCGAGCTTAATAAAACAAGAAAGTCCTTTTCCTCATCACTATCTCAGTACCATGAATAATTTCGTCATTGAGAGCTGGTTGAAAGAAGAAAGCAAAAAAAGGTTTTTTAACGAAGAGTGAAAATTTGGCGGTTTGATTGACTTCTCTTTACTAACAAATTGTAAGATTCAGAGCAGAGAACTCACACGACGATTACATTCAGTAATATTAAATAAATTAAAATGATTTCAGCTCCCTCTGCAAGACTTTTTATACGGCGGCAAATTAAAAAAAAATAAAGTATTTGGTATCTCGAATTTCAGATACCAATTACTAAAAAAATATAACGAAATACAAGATCGTCTTTTGCCCATTCCTACTCTATAAAATTATATTATTTTTTGTTATTATGTGCGTTTCGTCACACCGAATTATTTCATTTTCTTTATGATGCGAATAATAATGATTCTATCTGTCTTATTTAACAAAATTAAAGCAGAAAGAGAGAAAAATGTTTTAAATTCTTATCTTCTCTTTCTTTTTTCTTTTTTTATTAGCTTTATTTTTATTTATCTTCATCAAGAGACGATGAAGAAGAAGATGTTCAAAGGGAGAAAAAAAGAAAAAAAAATCATGTTTACTTTATAAACAACATTTAATGAGAGAAGTATTCGACGTAGAAAATAATTTACAAGAAGATTGAAAGGAATAAAAATTCTTCCCTCTAATGTTAAGATTAATTTAAATAATTTGTGAAAATTTAATTTATATCATTAATTATAGAATAATAATTGTGAGATTTAATTACTTTAATTTTATTATCAATTATGCTTCTCTTTGATGAATTTTTTACTTTCTCTTACCTCTATATATATGTTAATATATAGAGAGGAAGTATTAGATTCATGTCAAAAATTCGATGTCGAGATTTTGACGGATATACACGTTTTGAGGTCCCCAAAAAAGTGGTTTTCGCGACGTGGTCTGTCTGTGTGTGTGTGTGTGTGTGTCTGTGTGTCTGTCTGTGAACAAAATATCTCAAGAAGGAAAAGAGCTAGGAGGTTGAAATTTTATATTTAAGTTAGGCAACCCCCCCCCCCCCCCCATGGGACGTGACACGAAGCTTTTGAACAAAATCGACCAAAGAGTACTAGTACTTTACTGATGTAGTTTTTCAGTTTTTTTCGATTTTCTCAAAATTTGCTCCAACGATTTTGATTTAAATTAAAAAATCAATCATATTTTTTAGATGCTCTTTAAAATATATATTCTTATTTTGCTCTCAAAATTGTTTGAATACCACTTTACTCTTGATCTTCATAGGAAAGATAGGAGAAATGGTTGCTATGGTAACAAAATATAAATATTTCCGGAGGAGTCGCTGAATGTATAACGAGTAGCGAGGATATTCGAGGCAGCCAAAAGAAATAAAGAAAATTATATCTATCTTTAGCTTTATTTTATATGTTTGTCGACGTTTCGGCCGATATTCCGGCCTTCATCAGGACCTTAAAATTATAAAATACACACAAGATTATACTAGATTATGCCAGATTATGCTACATTTCTTTTTTTTTTTCTCTCCTTACCATTATATATCTAAGTGGCTTGGTTGGAGAATAAGATGTGATGACAATGTTAAAATTTTTTTTTGTTTATAGATCAGGGGCGTATATAGAAATTTTTTTCGGGGGGGGGGGGGCTTGAACTCAAAAAATTTTCTGCGGAAAATTTTTTTTTTAAGAAACTAAATTTTTTTCACACGAAATTTTTTGCGGAACATTTTTTCTTTTGCGGAATCAAAGTTTTCCATCCTGCAGAAAAATTTGTGGCGCTAATGTCTGTATATCCCTATATACTGGTATGTATATGTGTTTGAGAAATTTCGAAGAATTTTTAAGGTCCTGATGAAGGCCGGAATATCAGCCGAAACATCGACAAACGTATGAAATAAAGCTAAAGATAGATATAATTTTCTTTATTGCTTTTGGCTGCCTCGAATATCCTCACTACTCATTATAAATTTTACATCTTGAATTTTAATATATCGGTGGAAACTAAATATATCTGGACATAAAGATTCTGCTGTGACAAGCACAGAACACAACTTTCGATTATCAAGGTAAGAGAAAGTTGTGTGCAGAGCGACCAAAGTTTTTAATATGCAAATACTATTTTATTTTTAGCCCGGATGATCAAGTAGAAAACTGTGATGTTGAAATGATTAATTAATTAAAAAGTTTTCGTGGAAAATTTGATCCCCTAGGATTGATTAGAAAATGAAAACAATTCGCTTTTATTAGATAGAAGACATAATGTAATTGAGGGGATGCTGAGCTGAGCTGAAATCTAATACACTTTACTTGTTAGCAAGCCAATAATTATGATAGCTGGCAGGCAGTGTTAGCTTGCTAGCTAGCTAGCTAGCTACTTTATACATACTGGATATTATAAAATAAATAAACATTTTCAGAGGGTTGATGATCATTTTATTTTATTAATAAATTAATTATATTCTCTGAGTTTGAAACTAAATACGACTCCATCTATCTAATATTTATCTTTTCATCATATAATACACATATGAGAATTTATATTAATATTTATTTGAGCAAATTAAAAGAAACAACGAGCCAATTTGTAAACGCAGAGATCGCTTTACTGTTTAAAATCTGGTGTGAGTGCTCGCACAGCGCACTAATTCAGTAATTGTGCTTGTCATCACCGTTTTGTATCAGTTTCCGCAGATATATTACATTCTTTTACCTCTATATGTGTTAATATATATAGAGAGAAAGTATTGGATTCATGTCAAAAATTCGATGTCGAGATTTTGATGGATATACACGTTTTGAGGTCCCTGAATCCAAAAAAAAGTGGTTTTTGCGACATGGTCTGTCTCTGTCTGTGTGGGTGTGTGTTCAATTTTAAGCATGAAAGAATTGAACTATGAGGCTGAAATTTTATATTTAAGTTAGACAGCCCCCTGGAGCGTGAAAATAAGCTTTTGAACAAAATCAGCCAAGGTGTACTAGTACTTTACTGATGTACTTTTGCAGTTTTTTTTTCGATTTTCTCATATAGGCCTACCACCAGGCAGCTTGCCGCAGCTTTATCCCACTTGCCGTTCCCCACATAACTCAGTTAAGGCCTCATTCTTCTTAGCCCTCTATTATCAATTAATACATTTCTTAAATAAAAATAAAATTAAAAACCTTCTAGTTGTTTCTTGATGGCTGGATATTATGATATGAGGATGCGTTTTACAAGGGCAGCCAAGGCGAAAAAATAAAACAACAAAAATCTATTTTTTGTCGACGTTTCGAGTGCCGATTGCCCCGGGGCCTCTCAAAGGGAAATTTTCATTAAATTTTGTTTTTATAAATATCTGGGGGACCTATGCCGGCTCGGGGCCTGGGGCGGACCGCCCCTCCCCCCCCCCTCGGTACGCCACTGGCGATCTTATCTCAATTTTGATCATAATGGCGCTTGGTTCCTTCATGCTTAACATCGTCCAATTATCATCGACCCGTTTTTTTTTTTTTTTTTTTTTTATTAATATTTCACTTTGAATATAAAATTTTAATAACATGTTAGTAATAATAGTTATGACGAAATAAAACAATTTTGTAAATGAGCCATTTGAATACGTAAAGAGAGAGGCGAGGAGTAATGAAATGTAAAGTAAAGAAGAGGATACAAGTGCCGTCGTTTTATTTAAATATTCATGTGCAATAAGGGAGAACAAACGAAGGGGGCTGGCTGGTGTTTACAATTTTTAGAATCTTTCTACGATCTCTAATAAAAAGATTATATGTTGTTTGTTACATAAAAAAATTTATCTTTAATTTTATATAACAAATTATTTTCTTTTACGGATTCAGTCGCATATTATCAAATGAAGTTAAATTGTTTTTAATTTTTTCGGCCGGTGTTTCAGTTCTAGTCAACTATCGAACTTATCCGACAGATAGCAAATCATTGATATACATTGATATAAGTGCTTATCTATATAGATTATATATACAAATTTGGTGTGACTGATCGTACAGCACACAACTTTCTTCTTACCTTTGATAATCAAAAGTTGTGTTCTGTGCTTGTCACACCAGATTTTTGTGTAAAATCTAGTGTAACTGGTCGCACAGCACACATTTTTTTTTTTTAATTTTGATAATTTAAAGGCGCATTCTGTACTTGTTTACCAGAATACCGGGTGTTTCATAAGTCAGTTTACCGAGTAAGTGTATTTGTTAGAAGCAAATAATAAATCAATTTTATTTATATTGTAATTTAATTGAAACTGAATTTACACTACACATAGGTTGTAAACTTAAAAGAATTGTTCAAAAAAAAAAAATGCTTTCCACTAACTTCAATGCATTTTTCACAGCGTTCACTTGTAGCAGTTCTAGGCCTCCCACTCCTTGGTAAATCATGTACGCTTCCAGTCTCTTCAAATCGTTTGTAAATGCCTTGCCTAGATGGAGCTGGAGTTTGAGGAAATCTTTCTACAAATAACTGAATAGCTTCTTCACTACTTTTATTTGTTTTCCACCAGCTCTTTAAGGTTGTTCGCAGTGGCGTAACCAGGGGGGAGGCGAGGGGGGCGCGAGCCCCCGCCCCCAGGCGCATCGAGCCCTTGGCCTTTGCCCCCCGAAACCGGCATAGGCGCCCTACGGCCTCTAAAATATAGCCCAGCGTATGTGATTTTATCATATTCTTTTCTACGATTGTCTTAAAAAATTGATTGTTTTCTTTTAAAATTATATTACAACTTGAATTCTACTATTTTAAATGAATTTAATTCCAAAAATAATAAATAACGGGTTTATGGGGCCCTTCTTATAAATATTTTTTTTTTTTAAAATAAAAAAGCCTAAATTGATTCCGAGTAAGGCTCTCTAGTAGTAATACACGCGGTGAAGGTGCTCCATATGTTTTTGTGATTTAGTGGCAGAAAAAATTCGAATTAATAAGAAAAACTTATACCGACCGAAGCAGGAAAAAACCCTCTACAGACCACGAGTGGTGGCTACTCCAGAATCTTCCAAAAAGAAGAGAAATCGGTAATTATCAAAAGAAGAAAAAAAAAAAAAATTATATGTAAAGAAGAAAAATTTATTTAATTAAAAATTTAGAAAATCATATATAAAAGATAATCAGCTTAGATAAGCAGCTTATCAATAAAAATAGAATAACAAAAATATAGTACAATACAAAGCAAGCGTTTTATAAAAAAGGAAAAAGAAGAAAATAAAACGATTTTAAAGCCAAAAAAATGTCACATAACAAAAATAAAAATACAGCCCAAAAAGAGAAGAACGAAAAAATAGATAGTTTTTTTGTTTCAACGAAAGAGTCCAGAAGAGTGGAAAGAACACCGCCGGAGGGAGACAGGCCGGGCAAAAGGACAAAAGTGGAAGGAGGGGACGATGAATCCGTGATAGAAAAACTAGAAAAAATTCTTCATACTGTTGAAAATAACAAAGAGGACATGAAAGAATTGAAAGAAGGATTTAACGCAATAAGGGAAGAGATTAAAAGGGAAAGGGCAGCGAGAGAAGAAGAAGTAAAACAATGGAAGGACCAGGTGAAAGAATTGAAGAATGAATTGGAGTATGTTAAGAACAGACTAGATTGGCATGAAAAGAGAGAAAGAGAAAATAACATGATAATAAAAGGTATAGAAGAAAGTGAAACAGAGAAGAGGGAAGAGACAGGAGAAAGGGTAAAAGAATTGATACAAACCACATTAGGAGTTGACAATGTAAAGCCAAGAAAAATTACAAGATTGGGAAAGAAGATAGTTGGGAAAAGCAGACCAATACTTGTGACACTGGAAGATAAGGAAGACAAGGTGAAAATAATGAAAGCAAGGAAAAACCTTGCAGGAACAAAAATTTACCTGGATGATGACTTGACAAAAAGAGAAAGGGAGAAAAGAAATAAACTCCTCAAGAAAATGAGAGAAGAGAGGGAGAAGAATAATAGGGCTAACTTGAGAGGAGATAAAATTATAATTAACGGAGAAATGTATAAATTAATAGAAACAGAAACAGAAGATTACTTCGAAAAAATAGAAAAAAAAAACTAGGTAAAGAGAAAGATGAAAAAATAAGCCTTTTACTATGGAACACGGCAGGGATATACAACAAAAATAAGGAGTTTTGGAACTATATCACAGGATTTGACATATTGATTTTACTAGAAACATGGATAGAACAAAAATATGAAAACCACTTAATTAGACAACTAAAACAAGAGTTTATATGGAAAACAAAACCAGCAATTAGGGAGAGAAAAAAGTGGAAGAGCGAAAGGTGGACAAGTTATTGCTATAAAAAAACAAATAGAGAAGAACTTCAAGATAACAGATTGGGAAAGAGGATTAAAGATGGAGTGGAAGACCGAGGGGGTGAATGGGGAAATCTACGCACTATACAATGACGGGTCACTAAAAGAAATTGGAAAGGCTTTAACTCAAGAAATCAGAAGAAAAGAAGAAATGAAGTTGTCATTCTGGGCCACTCTTAAACGCAAGAATAGGGGAAGAAGACACAGGGAAGGTGGAAGGAGATCAAAGGAAAAGAACATCGAAAGATAAAATTGTAAACAAAGAAGGAGAATACCTATTGGAGTGGTGTTGGAGACGAAGGTTGAACAATCTTGAATGGAAATTGCGAAGGAGACGAAGGCGAGTGGACCTATATTTGAGGAAGAGGAGCGTCAGTAATTGATTACGTAATAGAAAGCAATGAACTCGGAATCATTCAAAACATGTGTATAGAAAGTAGAACAGAGTCGGAAAGCAATTAGAGTCGAAATAGAATTGAAACCACAAAACAAAGGGAGACCACCTCAAGAACAAACCAAGAAGATGGTTAT
>JAKCPI010012355.1:0-13332 GCA_023213315.1 Euborellia annulipes | reverse complement strand
ATTACACGATAACTCTGCGTCAGATCTGCTTCTAAAATTTTATTTTATACGTACCTATGTGATAGTGATTAATAACATATTAAAAAATTAGCTTTAATCTAACAAAGTGCTTTAATGTCCGAACAACCTTAAGAAATCAATTGGAATTCATTATTTAGAAAAGTTTTTCTCTATTTGTTTTTTAGGCAATAATATTGTATTTTGGCCTACGGGCTTGGTCTAGTTGGTAGCGTGCCTACCCGCGATGGGTTCGGACCCCAGGCAGTCGGATGATTTTATGCTTCTGCATTTCATGAGACGGGATGCGATTTTCGGTGAGGGCAGTTGGTTGGAAGATTCTATTTACAGGAAGCCTTCTGGGGGGGATGAGGGCGATCGCTTTTACTAATAGAAAATCTAGAATTTGATTTAATTTCTCAAAAAAAAAAAAACTTCCGATTCAAATATAATTATCCTTTTAGGAGGTGATGCGTGACAAACATACAAACGCCCGTTTGTTTGTTCGAGTTTATCACAGAATTCAATGAATGTGAAAATCTTTCACAAATTTTAAATCTTTAATAAGATAGAGGTTGTTTTGGCCAAAATGTACTTTTTCTATTTTCCGCCGATCGACGCGCCATCATTTAATGTTCGTGCGTTTTGTCCCATCTTTTATTTTTCTTTGTCTTTGCCGCGAATAAGGAAGCCATTCTCTTTCTCTTTTGACTTCCGGCGCATCGACTCGCATCTCCGAATTAGGAGAATTATTTCTTTTATTTTGAGTTTTCTTCACCTGGATTTGGTCCAGTAGGGAAGAATATTAGTATCTAAGGAGATACAATTTATTTTTTAATTAAAGAAAAACCCTAAAGAGGGTAAGTTTGTTCAATTTCTATTTTCCCAATTCATTGTGAATTAAATTAATTATTTTCCCCTTTTTCCAGGTTTTTTTTTTGTATTCAATTTTCTTTAAATATACTTTTTTATTCCGTTTTCAATACGGTTTTGATTCGCCTGTTTCCCTTCATTCGTTGGGAAAACTATATTTGAATATCCAGAGTTGGGAGATTTTCATGTTTCCAACATCATTGGGAAACGTCTCCACTTTTATCTACTTTTTGGTCCTGCTTTCCAACGGAATCCAACGGAGCTTTAGGAAACCAGCATTGAATCGCCGACTGTGATCAACTACGGCCTCAAGCTAAGTCCCTCTCCAAAACGAGATAACTTTCCCTATTTTCATTCCTGACACTATTATAAATCTTTTAATCTAATTCCTTTAACTTAAATTCAGTGCTCTGCAATTGATTCCTTCTCATACCGATAATCTGTACTGTATAAACCATTTAATATATATATATTCATTCAACCTGTATATTTGGATTTGAAAAATTGGTGACCCCAAATTTATTATTACTTTTATATTAAAATATTAGCTAAAATATTACTGCCTTCTGATTTCTTTTCCCTTGGGGTGTATTTGGCTCATCCAGAGGTATAAATTATCTCAATAACCCTTTTGAAAGAGGAGAAGGCAGTTATTTTGGAAAATTACAAAATTCTCATTCGAAAAACACACGTGCCTTATCAGTATATAAAAATTATTAAATTATAGATAACACGTTTCTTGATCTGCGAAGAAAATTCATCTAATTAATATATTCACCTGCCAATAGGTAGGATTACCATACTTCTGGATATCGTCCTGACAGTCCGAATTTGGAACGCATGTACGGTTCGGTGTCATGATCTGATAAATGTCCGGAAAGTTGATGTCTAGATTCAGATTTATGAACCGAAAACGTGACCAAATTTCGGAATTTAACTGCTATAAGTTGACCGTGTTCGCTCAGGGGCCCACATCTTGTGGGTACGTGGTTGGCGACCACGGGCTGTCCGAGCTGGGACAGGCAGCCCTTCTGTTCTTTGTATGTCTGTCTCTTACTTCCTCTTTTCAACAGGGGCGACGGGCCGGCCTTTTCTATCCTATCTATCCAGTCACAAAAACGCATAATAGGTTTGGAAGGAATAAGTGAGATCCGCCGGCTGGAACGTGTCTAATCTTTTGGAGATTTGCAAGAAATGGAAAAAAATGCAGGTACCGCCGGGATTTGAGCCACGGATCTGAAACTTGTACTAGGTATGCCCCCACAGTACCGCAGGCAAATCTGTAAATCGACTATCTAATTACGTTAAGAGTCGTGACGTCACAGTTGGATTTTGGATGTTGTGTTCTCAGCTACCCGGGCAGTTCCTGTGTTTCCCAGTCAGAGTCATCCCCCATTTTCAAGGCCACCGCAAATTGGGCCCTTTGTGGTGTGAGATTATCTCCCACTTTCGTACCCTAAGAGGAGACTACTGCAATGTTTGAATTATTTGCGGCAAACTGGATTCGAACTCGAGTTTTGTTGAGACTTCAGATTCCTAATCCACAGCTTAGCCACCCACTTGCCTCGTTGTTCGGGGAGTGTTGTTGGTTTTATGGTTATAAATTATGGTCGACGAAGGTGGTCAGTTATTTTTATCTGCCATTTAGGGGGTTTAGTTGTATCGATGGCACTGCAACGATCTTGGTGGCTGTTGCCAGACTCCCCCTTTCAGTTATTAAATAATATAGAAGTAATATATATGGGAGGAGGAGAGTTAATGGAATTTGTATCGGAAATTCAATGCCCATCGTTGATTTCTCGAAATGGTTGTACCACCCATTAAAGGAAGGGATTTGACGCTGCAGGATTCTGAGTGCTTTGCTCTGTAGGGTCACAAGGGAAAGGGGGACAGAGAGGGAGAGGGAGAGAAAGGGATAGATAGATAGGATCATTGATAGCTAGCTAGCTACCTCCATTAATACACAACAACACTCACTGCTTATGACTATAATTCCTTATTTATAGAAAAAAAAACGCATCAAAGAACTAAAATCTGGTTTTTAACAAAAAATTCGCTCGCAATTATATGAATATGAGAAAGTTGAAAAAAAAACAACCTGGTGTGACTGGCCGCACAGCACACAACTTTCTCTTACCTTCGGAAATCGAAAGTTGTGTTCTTTACTTATCACACCAGATTTTTTTTGTGCCGACATATATTTAGTTCCCGCCAGTACGGTACATTCAGGGCCGCAGGCGGACTTGACGGGCCCCGGGGCTCTTACTAATACGGGCCCCCCCCAAAAAAAAAAAAACTTAGTTTTTTTTTTTTAGTATATAAAAGGCTATTGAGCCTTCATGCCAACAATTTTTTACACAGTTTTTACACAACTTTTGAAATAGTTATACATAGCTTACAATATTTATTTAAATAAAGTTATTTAAAAATTTTTCAAAATTTCCTAAACAAAGAGTTACAATAATTTATCGAGGGCCAGATCCGGACAGAGAATTTCAGGGAGGAATCTGGGGGTATGGAAAATTTCTTTGAAAATTAACCACTGAAATCTGCATTTTTAGCTATCCTGAGTCGTGAAAAGATCAAACTTGATATGAGCTTAAAGGGCCCAGGCCCCTGAGGAAAAAAATTTCAAGAAAATAATTTTTTTAGTTGAAATTTTAAGATTTCAAGAAAATGATTTTTTTAAATAAAAATTTTAAGATTTGAGCATAAAGGGCCCAAGGCCCCTGGGAAAAAATTTCAAGAAAATGATTTTTTAGTTGAAATTTTAAGATTTGAGCTCAAAGGGCCCGGGCCCCCTGAGGAAAAAATTTCAAGAAAATGATTTTTTTTAGTTGAAATTTTAAGATTTGAGCGTAAAGGGCCCGGGCCCCCTGAGAAAAAAATTTCAAGAAAATGTTTTTTTTTTAATTATTTTAATTTAACCATGAAATTTAATTTTTATTAGAATTTTAAGGCGGGGCGCAATGGGCCCGGGCCCCCTCGGAGGGCCCGGGCCCCGGGGAAGCCCCCCTGCCCCCCCTGTCTGCGGCCCTGGGTACATTCAAGATGTAAAATTTATAAGTATGGGAAAATATTTATATTTTGTTACCATGGCAACCATTTCTCCTATCTTTTCTATGAAATACAAGAGTAAAGTGGTCTTTAGAAGATTTCAATGGCGAAATGAGAATATACATTTTAAAGAGCATCTAAAAAATAATTGATTTTTGAATTTTAATCAAAATCGTTGGAGCAAATTTTAGGAAAATCGAAAAAAACTGAAAAAGTACATTAGTAAAGTACTAGTAGTCAGTGGCGTATCCAGGTGGGAACGAAGGGGGGCACTCGCCCCCCCCACTTCCGCCCCAGGCGCATCAAGCTTTTGGTGCCCCTCGCGCATCCGCTTTTTCCCAAAATCTTCGGCTTTTTTTTTTAAATTTCATAATAAATTCATTTTATATCACAAATTCGGAGAAAAATTACAAAAAAAAAGCCCGAACGAGATTCGAATACTAAAAAAAGGTCAAACGAAAAATGGCACCCCCAGTTGAGTTTCGCCCCCTCCGCCCTTAAAGGCTAATTACGCCGCTGCTAGTAGTAAAAGGGGTTTCGAGAATAATAACCAGCAGAGTTTTCGCGCAGTTATTTCGATGTATAGAACACACATCATCTTCAGTGCCGCGAGGAAGAACATGTTTAACGCCCCTAAGGCATTTAATAAAATTAGACTAAGCCCACTTACTATATCCTCGCAGGACTGAAGATGATGCGTGTCCTATGCTATCGAAATTGGAGCAAAAAATCTGCTGGTTATTATTCTTTAACCCCTTTACTCTACTCATCCTAGCCTACTATATAATCTGCAAGTACTAGTACTCTTTGACCGGTTTTGTTTAAAAGCTTATTTTCAAGTTCCAGGAGGGTACAAAACTTAAATATAAAATTTCAACCTCCTAACTCAATTCCTTCATGCTTTAAATTGAATACACACAGACCATATTGCAATGATTTGATATTAGTTAGGCTAATCAATTTGAATAGCTGACCGAAAAGATTTTTAAATATACCTAAAATAGTGACCGACCGAATATTCTGTTTCGGTTACAGTTTCGGCCAAAAATCCTGGTTTTGGGCGTGGTTTAGGTTTCGGCCAAAACGTAGCCGAAACCTGAGTCTTGAAAGATGGGATGAGATTCACACGCAATTTCGTGTCTCTAAAAAAAAAAAAAAAAGGAAAAGCAAAAATGATTTTACGGGCGTGAAAAAAATTTTTCCGCTGGGCGGAAAACTTTGGTTCCGCAAAAAGGGAAAAATGTTCCGCGGGACAGAAAAAATTTAGTTTCCTTAAAAAAAAAATTTTCCGCAGAAAAATTTTAGTTAAGTCCCCCTGTCCCTGTCCCCCCCCGAAAAATTTCTATATACGCCCCTGATAGGAAATACAATTTTCGGTATCGGTTACGGTTTCGGTTGAAAATCTTGTTTCGGTCGGACCTTAACCTAAACATAAATATGTATCTTTAAAAAAAAGAAAAAAGTAAAACGATAATGGAGCCGAAAAGAGAAGCGGAATGTTATCTATCTCAGATAAAAGCGGGGGGGGGGGGTATTTTCCTCTTGTCAGATCAGAGTATTTTAAAGCACCAAAGACGACGAGAGAGAGAGAGGGAGAGGATGCTATCAAAGGTGGTAGTGCTGATAGGAAAACTCTGATCTCCTGACCTGACAGCTAGTAAAGGAAGGGGGTGAGAGAGAGAGGGAAGCAAAACATCTGCTCTTGGCTGGTGGTGGCTGATTCCATTCCTGACCTCTCTACTCTTTCTACTAAAATGAGATGAGATCCCTTTCATTTTATTACCTACTCCACTTGAGGATCAGATCCATATATATACTGTAATACTCTGACAGGAATATAAGCTGATTACGTCATTTCTTTAGGCTTCAATTAATTAGACGTTGAGACCCGCTTCATTTAATAAGAACTTTCGGATTTATGAACAAAAAAATTCCTTTGATTATTTAAAAAAAATCTGGTGTGACTGTCACACAGCACACAACTTTCGATTACCGAAGGTAAGTTATGCACTTGTCAAAACAGATTTTTTGTGTCGACATATATTTAGTGTCCGCCGATATATTAGAATTTAAGATGTGAAATTTATTAGTATAGGTAAATATTCATATTTTGTTACCTTTGTTATCTTCCCTATGAAATACAGGAGTAAAGTGGTCTTCAGAAGATTTCATTTGCAAAATGAGAATATACATTTTAAAGAGCATCTAAAAATTAATTGATTTTTGAATCTTAATCAAAATCGTTGGAGAGAATTTTGAGAAAATCGAAAAAAAACTGAAAAAGTACATCAGTAAAGTACTAGTACTCTTCGGCCGATTTTGTTCAAAAGCTTATTGTCCACGTCCCAGGAAGGTGCCAAAACTTAAATATAAAATTTCAACCTCCTAGCTCAATTCCTTCATGCTTAAAATTGAACACACACACACAGACAGACAGACCATGTCGCGAAAACCACTTTTTTGGATTCAGGGGACCTCAAAACGTGAATATCCATCAAAATCTCGACATCGAATTTTTGACATGAATCCATTACTTTCTCTCTCTATATCTTAACATATATATAGAGGTAAGAGAAAGTAAAAATTCTTCCAGTGGACGTTCAACAGTATCTTTAATCTGGGTTCTCCATCCATCTAGTGTTTGTTTGCATTGATTTTGGTAGTTCTTATTTCACTTTCACCAGATCACATTACATCGCCATTTTGTTTTGTTAAGTTAAAATAAGAGCAATCGACGTGAAGATAGGCAACCAAATAAACAGCGCTGCATAGTCTGGTAACCTACCATGTAGACATGGGTCGATACGCGATTTTGCTGTACCAGGTACTCGCTGTTACAGGTACTTGTTCGTACCCGATATTTTTACCAGATATTTTTGTACCCGATACAAATTTCACTCAGCAACGCTAACTTCACATAAATAGAAGTAACAGATTCGATACGTAGTATGAAATGTCATTTTACTAGAGACTAAATTAACATTTTCAAAGTTTTTTCCCTGTATTTATAAATATTCTTGACTTGAAAAATCAAAAACTCATAATTATTCATTACTAAAGAGTTTTCCAAACTCACTGAACTGACATTTTAATGTCTCTAAATTTAAAATGTCATGTTATATACTGCACTAGAAAAATGATTAACAAATTTCTTTACTAGCGAAAGAAATTCAATTTATTGAAGTTCATTATGTTTTTAAATTCACAGTTACTTGTATTTTTACTGTTTTAATTAAAGTTTTTAAATAAAACAATAGTTTCAAAGTAAAAAAAAGATAACTTATTTATTAAATTTTTTTTTTTTTTTTTTTTTTTCATTTCTCCTCTCTTTCTTAAAGTAAAGAAAAGAGAAATAATGTATTAGTAATAATTAGATTTGTATTTAATTATTATAGGCCCTAGTGAGAAAAGTAGAGTAAAAAATGTAAAAATGATTCGAAATGACGTTCGAAAAGAGCGCCAGAGGAATAGCGAAATTGCCCTGTCAGGAGAGAAGAGACGGGGCGGGGGGCGTCGTGAGTTGAGGGTCGCAAGAGAGAAGGAATGAGAGAACAGGCAGAAATGAAAACTGTATCGGGTAAAGAGACGACGCTCTAAAGTGAAAAGCAAGTATTTGATCAATGCGCAAGCGCGAGAAACCCAGTACGAGTCTAGTGGAGGTGCCTGAGTAGCTGTTACTCAAATACCTGATATTTTTTGCTCGCACACCATTATGACCATCTGTTAATTTTTCATACCTGATACAAAATATCAGATTGATACAGTATCACCCATGTCTACTACCATGTAGGCGAATGAGAAAAGACCTCTCATGAAAATTCGTCAAATAATTGATAAAAACAAAAAATTTAATTTTCGCAATTTATTAATTTATTTAAAAGCAAAAATAAAATTTAATTTATATATTTATTCATAGAATAATAATTGTGGGATTTAATTATTTTAATTTTTGAATTGTCATTTTCTTTAAAACTCGGGAACTACCAGCCCGATTTTTATGGGATTTTTTTTATTGTGTAGAGAATTTCATGGGGGTGTTTTTAGGCTAGGATATATTTTTAGAAAAATACAATTAGGATGTAGAAAGCTATTTTCTCGTTTTGCCTGTGGCCATTGGGTATACAAAATACAATATATGCCAAACGTAATATAAACAAAACAATATACATACAAAATTTAAAAAAATAAACTAAAATCTGGTGTGACTGTCACACAGCATACAACTTTCTCTTACCTTCGGTAATCGAAAGTTGAATTCTGCACTTGTCACACCAGATTTTTCGTGTCGACATATATTTAGTTTCCGCCGATATATCAAAATGTGAAATTTATAAATATGCGAAAATAATTATATTTCGCTGGTGTAGCGGGCTAGGGTCGTATACAAAGAAGATTCCTGTTCTAATCCTGGACTTGCGGGAATTTCCATAGGAGTTAGAGATAGAAAATAATGTAACTTCACTGGGTGCTAGATGGCTACGGCGGGTTTGAGGTGTGTGTCTTCGTGCACGGAAGCACCTCGGCCAAATAAACGGGGATCCCGATAGGAATTTCAAGAAAATAAATAAAACACCGTGACGTCACTTGCCCAGGGAGGGTTTTAGTAAAAATCTCAGAAGACTGGGCTGAAAGCGCTCTAACCAGGCATATCTCATTTAATATTCTCTAGAATATTCTAATAGAACAAAGAGATAGAGAGAGAGAGGATAAATATTTTCGAAGGTAGATTAATATATGGCAAAAACCACTTTCCTTTTAGTCAATGAAGATGAATGGAATGAATGTAATGAATGAATGCTTCATTTCTCTTTTATCACCGATTTCTCAGGAGTTAATCTCTTTTGCTTGTTGACATTAAAGGTGTTTGTGTTTCAATTTAATATATTTAATGGGAGGTTTAAGAAAAAAAAAATGTATACATGCATGTATGAATTTAATCAAAATAACATGTAAACATCATTAAATATATTTGTAATGAAAAAAAAGACAAAAAAAACTTGTTTGTGGAAATTCTTCAAGAAACCTCAAGACCAACAAGTGAAGATTTTTGGAACTATTAGGGGGTGTGGAATTTTTTTATTTAAATAACACATAGTTTTTTTTAATATATTCTAAAACTAGACGTTCTCCCGAGTAAAATGATATGTCACACTTGTATCTTGCTTTGCCTGCAACTTTAATTAAAAAGAATAATTTCAAGTTGTCCTTAGAGCATTACAAATTGCCATATAAGAAATAAAAAAGCAATTAAAATTAAATGGAAAATTATTAAATAATAATTAATTAAATTCTCTAATTACTAACTCTATTAATTCTAACAATTATTTTTATCTTCTAAGAAATTAATTTAAAATTTAATATAAATATAATTAATTATTGAATAATAATTGTGAGATTTAATTTTAATTTTTCCTTTAGAATACATTTACTCTGAAACTACTTGACGGATTTTGATGGGGATTTTTGCAATATGCAGAGAATTTTACTAAGATGATTTAAGACCCTTTGGGAAACTAAAAATTAATTTATAAAATTGAATTACTTCTTAAAGGAGAAATTCAAGAAAGATTTTGATAATATTATGCAATAACTTTGAGGGAGGCGAAGAGGCAAAGTTTTTCGCTCCGAGTGCTCTGATCTTACTGATTTTTTATTTCTTTATTTTTATTTGAGGAAATTTTTTTTTTCTTCTTTTCTTTATATCTCTAAAAATGATCATCTAAAAAGAAAATGGATTGGAAAGTATAATAATAAACTTTTTATGCTAATATTACGACCACCACTATCTTTTTTTATGTCTTTCTGCCAACGTTAGTCATGGATTTTTTTTTTTTTTTTTATTCCCGTCTAAGAAATTTTAGAATAAATTGATAAGAAAATTTTCTTTGAAAGAAAAAAAAAAGTAAGAATTGGATAAAACGAGGACAATGTGTCCGTGTCGTGACGTCATTTTCAAGTGAACAAAGAAAAAATTTTTAAATAGAAAAAACGACTTCAAAAAATTTCTTCTAACATTTTAAATTTCGAAATTGATAATTTGATGAAAAATGACATCCAAAGGAGGGTTGTGCAGTTAGTATTAAAAAAAAAAAAAAAAACGGATGATAATTGAATTGTTCAACCCGCTTTTTATTAATCAATAAGTTTGTTATTTGAGTGTGAAAAAAAAAAAATAAATATTGAATGCCATTCTGTTCTATTAGTCTAATAATAATAATAATATCAAACGTCACACAATTTATTTATTTGTTTATTTAAAGTAAGTGTGTTGTTGTTGTTGTTGTTGTCCCATTGATAAGAGTTGAAATATCAAGAGTTAAAAAAATTTTAACGTTATATTTAGATATATATAATAAAAAAAAAAAAAACAATTTGAATGCACGTTTACTAATAAACAATTGTGAGATTTTAATTAAATAAATTTAATTTAATTTAAAAAATATTAATAAATACGAGATTTAATTAAAGAAAATTTTCTTTTTAAATCTCGCAAAATTTATTTTTAATTGTCTAAATTAAACTGCATGCTCCAAGTGCAACCTGCTTTATTCTTTTAAATCAAAAATACATATATATGTGTGACATATCATTTTACTCGGGGGAACGTCTAGTTTTAGAATATATTCAAAAAACTCTACATTATACAAGAAAAAAAAATATTCCATCGCCTTATTGGGCGTCACAGGTGGATTTTCAAAATAAATTTAAAAAAAATAAATAAATAAATAAATAAAATTTTGAAAAATCATTAACAAACCAAATAATTTGTTTAATAAAATTTTAATAATAGTAATAGTTTAATAAAAAATTTTTGTTGGTAGTTCTATGTATCCTGGGAATTGAACCTAGGATCTCCAGCCATTCTGGACACGGAACGAATCAAGATGCGGCACAGTTAAGGCGGAATTGAGAGAGCCACCGTGGGACAGCGGTATTGCGGGATTTCGCCTCGTGCTGCTGGAGCTCTTTGGGATCTTATTTTTGGATCAACCAAAATACTACTTACTCTCTAATATAAATTTCTAAAGGTAAAAAATTATAAATCAATCATTTCAGACTATTAAAAAATAATATTTTCAATTTTAAATATTAATTTCTATGAGTATAGTATACCGATATAAAGACGTAAATTGGTTTGTGTTTATTAAAGCTTTTGTGGTTTGAATCATAGGCGTAGCCAGAAATTTTTGATGGGGGGGGTTTGGGATTATTTCTCCCCCCCCCACCCCCACCCCGACTAATGGGGCAGTATAAGGCGTCTAATGAAGTATATGACTAGCCCCCTCTGTACCCCCCTCGAGGTGGCTCCGGGCCCGCCCTTTCTTAATTAAGTTCCGCAATTTTTCAATCAACTCGTATCAGGCAGTAAATAATGCAAATCTCTTAATTTTATTTATATGGGCCTAAAATACCGGGGTGTCCCTCTATACGTTTCTCTTGACCAGACTCCTATCTCAGACCTCTTTAAGAAAAAAAAATAAAAAAATTATTTATATAATAATTTTTATTATTTTTCATTTGCGAGATTTAATCAATTTTAAGCGGCTTTAATTTTTTATAAAGCATAACAAAAATCAATTCTTTTTAATGGGAAAATTTTGAATTTTCTAGAATTTTTTGCGTTTTATTTAATTTTTTTTTTTTTTTTTAAGCTAGTTAAAATTATTATATTTTACTTTCTCTTACCGTATATATAAAATATATAGAGAGAAAAAGTATTTTGTATTATAGAGCTTAAATATCTAGTCATGGCTTGGGTCCAATGGGGGGGGGGTTTGAACCCGCAAAACCCCCCCCGTGGCTACGCCTATGGTTTGAATTATCATTATTAGGGGAATTTTTAATTATAGACCACATTTTTGTTATTAATTATTTATTAAAAATATAAATACTGTACAACGTTTGACTGCTTATTTTGCAGCTGTTCTCAGTACTGTACACTTGCTCCGAATCAAGTGAACAAACTGTCACTGTGCCATTTTATATACAACGACATCAGCGCCATCTGCAGGCATTCCTATGAAGTTAGATTCAAATTTCCCCGCCATTTTCACTCATTCCCATGAAGTTAGTCACAATCATCAAATCAAGTGTTTACATAAAAAGCATAGTACTTGATAACGACTGCGGAATAAGCAGTCGAAACGTTGTACAGTGATTATATTTTTAATAAATAATTAATAACAAAAATATAGTCTATAATTACAGTAAATTGGTTTGTTTTCATGTCATAATCTCCTTCTACGTACGTAGTTAGCATTAAAAAAAAAATAATAATAATAGAAAAGCATTTTCCTCACGGAGTATATTTTTCAGATTTTAAAATAGGTCAAACCAATTAGAAAGTTAAACAAAAAAATAAATAAATAAATAAATGATTGATTTAAACAGAAAACATAAAATATTAGCCTTTTTTGACGATATTCTAGTCCCAACCCTGTCACAGTTAGTATGTGACTAACACATAACCCCCTACAATTATTATGTCCCCCCCCCCCCCGAAACCGAAACTTACTTTAATCTTTTCTTAAAGTTTTTTTTTTTTCACAAAACTAAACAAATCATTAAATTTCCATTGATTTTTTGAAAGGAAAGTCCGATAGTCATCTAGTTAAAAACACTTAGCATGCAATCTTTACAGCTACTCCACTTAAGGGGCTTCAGGTGGCCACATTGAATCTCTGGTCCGAAAATACTGAGGCATTTTAAAGTATTATTTATGGAGTATGACAAATTTATTGTGTACACTATGAGGGGCAACTTGCCTTATGTACATAGTCCTGGATATAGCTGGATATGCCATCTGTTGGCAAAAACATGCGAACAGAGCTTTGCCTCCTGAAGCCCCTTAAATTCTAAATATTTCTTCTAAGTATTCAAATTTTATTGGATGATATAATACAATAGTATATAAAAATCTACAATTTTTATCTGTCCATTTAGAAACTAAAACTTTATATTTGTTTAATCCAAGAAACGCACTCTGCGGTATCAATTATTTTCTTTTTAAAGTGAAACTTTTATTTGATGGCCTTAATTTTTTTTCGTTCCTCTATCAGCATGTCGCGTTACAAGTCGTGACGTCAAAGGTCGTGACTCTACAAGCCATGACGTCACAAGCCGTGACGACAAAAATAGAAAAGTTGAAATTTAATATATATGACGAATTATAAAAAAATAATTGTGAGATTTAATTATTTAATTTTTAAATTGATAAAATATAATTTTTAAAATAATTTAAAATGATTCAAATACTAAATAAATATTGTTCTCAGTTTTTAACATGCGTCTATTGATTTCCCATTTTCAAATTATTATTAAGTTAAGATTAAAAACGCGATTTTAATACCCTTAATTGAATAATTTTCTGAAAAGTGAATTAAACGCCTCCGATCCGAAAAAAGT
>JAKCPI010012354.1:0-10256 GCA_023213315.1 Euborellia annulipes | reverse complement strand
TTCTTTTTATTAAATTAAAAATCAAAAGCCCTCGGGGCATGGCGTAGAGGTTGGCGTGCTAACCTCTTATACCAACAATCGCGGGTTCGGACCCCAGGCAGTCCGATGATTTTATTAAGCCAATTGGATACCAAATGGCTTAAATAAGAATGCCTGGACCCCATATATGTATATTTATTAATAACGGATATCGTAAAAAGTCTTATATGGCCTGGTTGCCGAAAAGACTGTATGAATGGGTGTGTGAGTGTGAATGAAAAAAAAAGTGTGAATGTTTTTATAAAAAAAAAAAAAAAAAAATCAATTATTAATTAAACGCCCATTTTTTTTTTCGGAGAAAACATATCTCTCTCTCTCACAAAACTATCTTCTCTCTTTCTACGCGTTTTAAATTTTTCTACCTTATCTTTACTTACATTTGACCAATGTTAATTTCCTATAGGGATTTGTATGTTAATTTCGATTCAAAAGGGGGTCCTTTGAACTTTTTACGCATTTAAAATTTTTTTTCCAATTCTTATGAAATTTTGTATTTATTTACGATTCTATATTGTGTATAAAATGTCCAAATATGAGATTAAAATTTTGAAAAATAACCATGGTTGTTTACAAGCGATCGAAAAATTTAAAATGCAAGTTTGAAACTAGTTACTATGGGAAACTAAATATATCTCGACACAAAAATCTGGTGTGACCAGCACAGTGCACAACTTTCTCTTACCGAAGGGTAAGAGAAAGTTGTGTGCTATCAGTCACACCAGATTTTTAATTTTAGTAACTTTTATAATTGGAATTGCAATTTCTTCCTTATATCTTGAACATAACAGAATTTTATTATTTAAAATTCTGAATAAGATCTGAATTAAATATCTTTAATATTTATTATATAAAAAAAAAAAATTAAAACCCATAATATTAAAACTAATAAAAATTTTTTGCTTCAAAGCTATAATTAAAATCTAGCCTTATCTCATTTTTCATGGCTAATCTCTTCTTAAGAACTCTTAGTGAAAAGCTTTTTATTAAAACCTGAGGGCTCTTGAGCCGAATGCCTCCCCCTCCCCCCCAATCCTCTTTCCTATCCTACAGGCACTTGTTATATACTAACAATATCCAGCAACTGTTGCCTTTGATGACTTGAGTAAATTTTATTTTTTTTTCACTCCCTCTCTCTTCTTTTACTCTTAATCCTTCCTGGACTAAAGCAGCTTTACATGGGATAATATTTGAATCTTGGCTGGATTTTTATATTTTGTCACATAATTTTTTATCTTTTTTTTCTTTGTCCTTAATAATAAGGATATCTTCACGAAAAAAATATTTTTTACTTGTGAATATTGAATATATTTTCTCAATTATTTAGTTATCGAATTGAATTTCATAAACAAATTTGTTCTATTTCCAACAAATTTTGTCTTTTGTTGTTTGGTAAATATTATCAAATAATCTGGAAAATAGGCAAACGCTTAATTTATTTTACTTTTTTTTTCTAATTAATTTATTGAAACCTTAACTTAAAGTTTATTCATTGACATAAAGAACGAATCTAAAAAAATATACGGAAGTTTTAATAAATAGTTGAAATTTTATTATCAATCACTTCAAATCAGATAAGTTTCGCTTCTTAAGGTTAACTTACACCTCATATACCCAACTCTTCTCTTACACGGTAGATAATTTCCTTAGAAAACCGTACAAAAAAAATCGTGTAAAAGGATACATGCAACATATGGTAAATTAGGAGAGATGTTCTCCAACTTAAATATTTTCCGTGCTAAATGAATAAAAACAATTCATTTTTATTACAAAAAATAAATAAATAAAATTAGTGTACAGCAGGCGTCACAAGTGCCTCATGTGCTCGAAAGTCTAGCCTGGAGATTAGTCAACCAAATCAATATTTAAATTATCTTTTTTTAATCCAACTGAAGGGGCAAAGCTATTTTTAAGACAATATTTTTGGTTGCCTAAGCAGATCAGGCAACTTGTGGAGCCGAATGTACGTACAGATGGAAACTTTCAGGGTTCAAACCTAGAAAATTTCCAATAAAGATTTTAATTTTCTTTTATAAAAAAAATCTGGTGTGACTGTCGCACAGCACACAACTTTCTCTACCTTCGGTAATCGAAAGTTGTGTACTGTGCTGTCACACCAGATTTTTGTGTCGACATAGATTTAGTTCCCGGCAGTAAGGAATATTTGAATTCAGATGTAAAATTTATAAGTATGGGAAAATATTTATATTTTGTTACCATGGCAACCATTTCTCCTATCTTTCCTATGAAGCACAAGAGTAAGTGTGCTTCAAACAATTTGAGGGCAAAACGAGAATATACATTTGAAAGAGCATCTAAAAAATAATTGATTTTTTGAATTTTAATCAAAATCGTTAGAGCGAATTTTGAGAAAATCGAAAAAAACTGAAAAAGTACATCAGTAAAGTACTAGTACTCTTTGGCCGATTTTGATTAAAAGCTTATTTTTCCGGTCCCGGGGGGGTGTTTAACTTAAATATAAAATTTCAACCTCCTAGCTCAATTCCTTCATGCTTAAAATTGAACACACACACACCCACCCACACACACACACACCCACCCACCCACCCACACACAGACAGACCATGTCGCGAAAACCACTTTTTTGGATTCAGGGGACCTCAAAACGTGAAGATCCATCAAAATCTCGACATCGAATTTTTGACATGAATCCAATACTTTCTCTCTATATATATATTACATATATACATAGGTAAGAGAAAGTAAAAAATGAAATAACAGGTAATCACAAGTAAAAAACGCTTGGGTGGGACTTGATATTCTCCCTCACTGTACATACAGTGAAAATTCAGTTCATAAGTATTACATAACAGGTCTTGATTCAAAAAAAGTAAACATAAAAATTCTGATCAGGATATTCTTCCATTATAAAAATTACATAAATTTTATTTTATTTTAATAAGACAATATTAAAATAATAATAGAATTAAAAAAAAAAAAATTGATTCGTGCTAGAACAAAAAATTAGACTTTTTTTTTTTGTTCTTATTAGTGAATCGTGTTATTTCAAATTTCTCTAAAAGAAGACCCTGTATAAAACGACTTGGGTGAATATATTTTCCCCAAAGTATATGAATTTCCAGTCACTTTTTTTGAATTAAAATATTTAGTAATTAAATAACTTGAGTTTGAGAAATAAACCAAAACAATATTAGAAAAATACCTTTTTTTTTCTCCAAATTTTTTTTATTATACCCCATGGTCAGAGGGTTGGTTCGAATCCGATGGCAATTCGATGGAAATTTTTTTGATTTAAAATAATATGACATAAAAAAAACTTTATTTTGACTTGAGTTTGAGAAATAAACCAAAACAATATTAGAAAAATACCTTTTTTTCTCCAAATTTCTTTTTATTATACCCCATGATTAGAGGGTTGGTTCGATACCGATGGCAATTCGATGGAAATTTTTTTTGATTTAAAATAATATAACATAAAAAACAACTTTATTTTGACTTGAGTTTGAGAAATAAACCAAAACAAAAAATTAATTTCTAATTGAAATATTAACGTTGTTTTTTTTTATGTATCGAGATTTTTTCTTAATTGAATCAAAACAAAATGAAATATTATAGCTATGCATATTTTTTTGCTATTAACTCGTTCGTTTGAGAAGTTAAAAAAAAAAAAATCTCAGTTGGATAAATAAAAAAAAAGCACTTGATTTCAACTCCCCTTTAATTTCCATTCTTCCCTCTCCCTTTTCATCTCTTTTGTTATTATATACAACGTAGAAACAAAAAGACGGGTGATTTAAACATCCGATTATTTAATATTTAACGTATAAGAGAATATGATAAACACCTGAGAAAAAAAAGAATCATTTTTAATAGATAAATAATTCATGTCTACTGCTTTTCATTTTTATCTGAATTGATTACTATTTATATTTCAATGGGGGGATGGAATGAATTAAACAAAAGGATTGCAATCACTGCAAGTGCAATTCAATTATATAAATTACTATAATTGCTTTTTAGGTGGTTTTATTTATAAAGTGTGTAAAAAAAAAGTAAAGTACGGTGATTAATTCTATAAAACTAATCTTTTTTTTAGAATTGGAGGGGGAGGGAGTCATAGATTAAGAATTTTGTAATTTCAAGCAATGAAGGGATTTGTACTTGACGAATTTAATGAATTATATACCAATTGAAAGAAAATTTAACGTTCTATAATTCTTATTCTATAAACTTTTGTTGTTAAATTGATTATAAAGAAGTTATTCAAGTTACAAAGTCCCTAGACTGTAAAAATAATGATTTTCCAACATTTAACCCTTGATTTTAATCATTTCCTCCAAGTGAAATTTAACATATAGGTTTTATACAGAATTTAATCCTCTGTATTTTATCTATTAACGGGCATTTTGATAGAAGTGTTGGACTGGTCCACCGGGATACCGTGAATATTCCGGTGGACCCTCAAATATATTTAAGGTTTTAAATTACTTAAGTACTTTTTTTGTAATTTTTTTCTTTAAATTTAATATTATCGGCCTTCGTCACCGATATTTTCTGGGCCTAATTGTGTTTACAGTTCAACTGTATTGATAGGAGGCATAGTTTTGGAGTTATTTACAAAAAACTAAAAAAATACTTCAACTTTTTAACATTATTTCCAACAAAAAATATTTCTTTGTTGATCTATTTATACTTAAAGTAGATGGCAGCACTCTCTTTTGTATACTGTTTATCAGTGCTGTTGTCTATACAAAAAGATACAGTGCTGCCATCTAATTCAAGTGTAAATAAATTGACAACTAAATTTGTCAGTTTGTAATAAGATTCTGATGATGATGATGTTTTAACATCAAAGTGTACATAAACCACAATAAAACTTAACATAGTATTACTTTTAATAATTTTAAAATTATTTTAATTTAAAAATATTTAAACTAGTGTCTACGGTGACAACAGTAATAATTTTTAATCTATATCAATAATAATTTTTTTAAAAACATTTTAACTCATTATTTTTTTTTAAATTACTTGTTGGATTATATAGATAGGTCTGCGACTAAAACGTCAGCTTAATAAATGAAATATGCTAGCTGGTATTTTTCCCCTAAATATAGCTAGTTATATTATTATTATTCAGTATTATTAAGGCACCATGCCTCGCTCGAAACGTCATTATTAATATTTTAACGTGAAAGAAAACTTAACACATAATTATTTTAATAAAAATAAATTTATGACCTCTAATTTTTTTTTTTTTTTTTTGATCTCTAATACGATACTGTCTAAATAAATTAATTAAAGAAAAGTAGATTGGTCAACTTTTTTTTTTTAGTTCAATAAAATCAATAGCATTCACATTCACAAAAAAAAAAAAAAATTAAGAAAAGAGAGCGAAATGGATTCAAATAGGAGGTAATTATATCCTGAACGGAATCAGATCGGAATGTGGAGATAATCGACTTTTAGGGAGGCTTGAAAAGGAATAAAATCGAAAGAGAGAGCGAAAAAGAAAAGGGAGGGGAGAGGAGATATTGATTGAATACCAAACGGGGGGTGGCAACGTGTTATCAGACTTCATATATATATATATATACCTAGAAATAAATGAGGGAATCTTCTTAGGAGTTCATAAAAGAAGAGGAGAATGAATGAACACTTTTCTTATTGATATGATACATTCCTAGTTGAGTTTATGGCCTGTGCAGAGAGATCATCTCCAAAAACAAGGGAGGGATGGATCAGTAGGCAGAGGGAGATTAAAGTTAATTATTACTCTAAGTTAAATTATACCAAGGGTCGCGGGCATGGATTCCAGGCAGTCCGATGGTTTTATTTAAGCCATTTGGATACCAAATGGCTTAGATAAAAATGCCTGAACCCCCAATAGATATTATCATATATGTACCCTGTTATGCATTAGTGTTTCAAGCCCAAAAAAAAAAACTAAAAATTGAGTTAAGCACGGAATATTGTTTCAAATGCAATAATTAATAGTATTTTTTTATAAAACATGTCCTAAAAAAAAATTATATTTAATGTTACTTGCACAATTGACAAAAAAAAAAAAAAATTACATATAATCTAATCAAAACAAAAAAACTTTAATGTTAATTTTGTCAAATCTCGGTAGCTGGCGCTTGACACACTATTGCGTAACAGGGTCCATATAACGGCTATCGTAAAGCCTTATATGGCCTAAGTTGCCGAAAAGGCTGTGTGAAAACTAAAACTAGGGCGGGCAAAATAATCGATTATTTTTCATAATAATGGGTAAATAAATAATCGAAATATGCGTTTGAAAAGTTGGGATCCCGAGTCAAAAAATTGTCCTTGCTTTGCCCTGAAGTCGTAAATTCTGTCCTGCTTTTATCCTGGAGCAATAAATTTTAACCTGTATTTAGCCTCGCATTGATAAATTTGTCCGGTCTTCAACCTGGCCATTCTCGCCGAATCCTTGTTTCGGCCTCCTGCCGTCACTTTTGCTATGATCTCATACTGTTAAAAAAAATATTGTCCTGTTTTCGCACTGCCACAGACAGACAATGAGCCTTTTAAACCCTCTCCCACCCTAGTGTCCGCTCTTGTGTATGTCAAATGTGTTTAAAAAATTTTAATTTGCATATTAAGAAAAATCATTTTTATTATTTTTTCCCATTTACACTCACACTTACACACATATCCACACAGTCTTTTGGGCAACTCAGGTCATTTAAGACTTTATCGATAACTCGTATTTAATAATTTATAAATATTATGAGGTCCAGGCACCTAAACGTCATTCATACCTTTTCCAATTTGCATTTTTATTCCAATTTATTTGCTTCCCTATAAATCAATCATAATAACAATAGAATAAATATGACAAAAGGGCAGGTTTAGGCAAGGATGAGGGAGGCTCAAAGAAGGGCTATGGGAGGACGAGTCCAGGGTATAAAATTTAGACTGCTTTCGGCCTGCTTCGTGCGTATTCAGGCCAAGAGAAGGTCGAGAAACACAATAGAATACCAGGCTGAGATCAGGGCTTAAATTTACGACAGGAGGTTTTGACAAGGACAAAATTTTGACTCGGGATGAGAATCGTATAGGCCTACCAAAAAAAAAGGCGATTTTCGTGAGATATATTAAAATTCAAGATGTAATATTTATAAACTTATATTTAATTTTGTTACCATGGCAACCATATTTATTCACTTTTACTATTTGTTTGTTTCGAAAGTTTATTCCCCAAGTGTAATAAAAAAACAAACAAAAAAAAATGATTGTTCATATACTCTACTCTATCTTGGTTCATTTTGATCAAGGGAGAATAAAAGCGGATTTTGTTGATGATAGCTTAGCTACTTTCCCACTTACACTTAACTAATTGATGTTACAATAGGCTGCGATTCATTATATACAAGTTGACTCCATGAATAATTAACGTGGCGTCGTGAGTTGAGGCAATTTTGCTTTCTCATCGTCATCTAGGAAAAACAGTCAGAGAGCCTCTTAAGTACAACTGCATTTCAGTAGGGATAGAGAGAATTTAACAACAACAGAGCGAGCGAGCGAGGGTGCACTTAAGTACTCCTACGGAATTACCAGGGAGGAAAAATATAAAAAAAAACGAAGTGTGGTGACATATTTGTAGGCGGAGGAGAGAGAAAAAAAAATCTTGATAAACTCAATTAGTTTGCATTTGAATAATTTTTCAAATAAAAAAGCATCCGATTTGCATATTCACGTTAAAAAAAAAAATAAAATAGTACCCTCTCTTAAAATTAAAAATTGTGATCTAATTACATTTCAAATGCTAATAATCTTGAGTTTAAAAATATTATTGTAAATAAATAAGATAAAAGTTGATAAGTAAAATAACTGGATCTGGATAATGTGTTTATTTATTTAGTGTAAAAACGATACAACAATATGATATATTCCAATTGGCAGGGACAGTGATTGAGTTATATTCTTTGGTTCCAACACCCCCTCTATCACTGTACCTAACAATTATTACAATTAAAGTTACAAATTAATTTTTAAATTTAACAATTTGATACAGTTCCAATGTTTTGGAGCGCTTAAACTTTTAGTCAAAACATCGGCTGCCATATCTGCACTTGGTACATGTTCAATTCTTATTTCTTCGTTTTCCAAAGCTTCTCGGCAATAGTGATACTTTATGTCTATATGTTTGCTTCTTCCATGATAGACGTTGTTTTTACTTAACTGAATTGCACTTTCGTTATCACAATATATTGGTGTAGGTTCGTTTACAAATTCGTTGAATCCCATTTCATTGAAAAGGTTTCTCAGATAAACGACTTCTTTGGTGGTTTCACAGAGAGCCATGTATTCAGCCTCCATGGTGGAAAGAGCCACTGATTTTTGTTTTCTCGTTTCCCAACTTATGGGGCCATTTGCTAATATAGTGATGTTTCCAGTTTGTGATTTTCTGTCGTCGATGTCTCCTGCCCAATCAGAATCAGTGTAGGAGTACATTTTCTTATTTGATTTTTCATATACAATTCCAAGGTTGATTGTATGTTTCAGGTAACGAAGTATTTTCTTTGAGTTAGTTTTATTTTACCCGTTTCACCTTCTCTTTCAACTTTCATTCCTAAAATGCTATTTAAGGGTCCTAAGTCCTTCATTTCAAATTCTTTTTGTAAAATTTCTTTAATTTTCTTTATCTCTCCTAAATTTACAGACGCGATTAATAAATCATCGACATAAATTATTATAATAATATCACCTTCTTTTTGCGATTTAACGTAGACACAGGGGTCGATATTCGTCCTTTTTAAACCAATCTTTAGTAAATGACCATCGAGCTTTTTGTACCATTCTCTTCCTGCCTGTTTGAGTCCATATAAAGGTTTTTGAAGAAGACATACGTCATTTTCTCTTCCAGGTATTTTAAATTTCTCCGGCTGCTCCATATAAATTTCATCTTTTAAATTCCCTTGAACGTAAGCAGTTACGACATCCATTTGGTGAACATGCATTCCTTTTTCAACACAACTAGCTAAAAATCCTCTAATTGTTCCGTATCTTGCGACGGGGGCAAAAACTTCTTCGTAGTCGATCCCATATTCTTGCTCACATCCTCGAGCTACCAATCTTGCTTTATATCGTTCGATTGTTCCATCTTGCCTGCGTTTTATTTTAAAAACCCATTTATTTGTTACAACTTTTCTTCCTTCAGGACGTTTTACTATTTTCCATGTTTTATTTTTCATAAGAGAGTCATATTCTGATTTCATTTGCTTTTAATCCATTCATCTTTATCTTTTCTTTTTTCAATTTCTTTTATCGATTTAGGTTCTATATTTTCCTCCCTTTCATTTTCTTCATATTCATCTTTCGTAATGAAATTAGCAGCTTCATTGTATATTTTTCTTGGTCGCCCGGGATGTCCAGTTCTTTCAAGTCTTGGCCTTCCTGGTAACCTTTTTCTTACTTCAGGTTCATCTTCAATCTCATCATTTGTTTCAGACTCATTTTCTTGTTCAAAAATCATTATTTCTTCAGCTTCAGGTTCTTTATTTAACTCTGGTTCTTCCTGGAACTTAAGAATATTTTTAAAATTTGGATTTTCTTGTGTATTTAAGTCCTCTGTAAATTTTACATCTCTTTTCTTGACTACTTTATTTGTTCTTTTATCCCACAAACGATAGGCTTTCGATTCTTCTGAATATCCTACTAGTACATATTCTTCCCCTTTAGATTGAAATTTTCCTCTTCCGGGAGCTTTTTCTAGAGCGATTACTTTACTCCCAAATATTCTCATAAATCCTACATAAGGTTTACTTCCTGTCCATATTTCTATAGGGGATTTATTAGAAATACATTTTGTTGGACACCTATTTCTAATGAATGCCGCGGTATTAATTGCTTCCGCCCATAAATACTGTGGTAAATTTGATTTAATTAGCATACACCGAGCCATTTCAACCAAAGTCCTATTGGCCCTCTCAGCGACGCCATTTTGCTGAGGTGTATATTCGACTGTTAGTTGCCTTTGGATTCCTTTTACTTTTCAAATAATTAGAAAATTCATTAGATAAATATTCCTTAGCATTATCACTTCGTAGTTTTTTAATTTTATACCCCGTTTCTTTTCTACTCGTTTTCTATATTCTTTAAATTTTTCAAAAAAATTTCAGATTTATTTTTAAGCATGTATACACAAGTATATCTAGGTTTATCATCAATAAGTAGCAAAGTATCTTGCTCCTCCAAGTGATGTAGTGTTA
>JAKCPI010012353.1:0-16701 GCA_023213315.1 Euborellia annulipes | reverse complement strand
CCCAAAACTCACCCTCTATAAAATAAAATACTTCTAAGCGTAATTTTTTGTATTTATTTATTTATTAGGGATCTATTCGAAGTAAAATAATTTTTAAAAGACTTCTTTAATAAATCCACCCCTAAACTCACCCTCTATAAAATAAAATACTTCTAAGCGTAATTTTTTGTATTTATTTATTTATTAGGGATCTATTCGAAGTAAAATAATTTTTAAAAGACTTCTCTAATAAATCCACCCCAAAACTCACCCTCTATAAAATAAAATACTTCTAAGCGTAATTTTTTGTATTTATTTATTTATTAGGGATCTATTCGAAGTAAAATAATTTTTAAAAGACTTCTTTAATAAATCCACCCCTAAACTCACCCTCTATAAAATAAAATACTTCTAAGCGTAATTTTTTGTATTTATTTATTTATTAGGGATCTATTCGAAGTAAAATAATTTTTAAAAGACTTCATTAATAAATCCACCCCTAAACTCACCCTCTATAAAATAAAATACTTCTAAGCGTAATTTTTTGTATTTATTTATTTATTAGGGACAGGGGCGTATATAGAAATTTTTTCGGGGGCCTAATCTCAAAAATTTTTCTGCGAAAAATTTTGTTTTAAATTTTTTTCATGTGCCGTTCGCGGAACATTTCACTCTTTGCGGCGGGGGGGCGAGGCCCATTATTGTCTCTATATCCCTATAGGGCCCCCCCTTATATACGCCCCTGGTGGGTGGGTGCGTGTGTGGGTGTGTGTTCAATTTTAAGCATGAAGGAATTGAGCTACGAGGTTGAAATTTTATATTTAAGTTAAACACCCCCCGGACAGAAAAAATAAGCTTTTAATCAAAATCGGCCAAAGAGTACTAGTACTTTACTGATGAACTTTTTCAGTTTTTTTTCGATTTTCTCAAAATTTGCTTCAACGATTTTTTTTTAAATTCTAAAATCAATTATTTTTTAGATGCTCTTTAAAATGTATATTCTCATTTTCTTAATTGATTTATTTCTTTAAGAACGCAAAATATCTAGTGTAAGATAGGGACTTCTGAAGAGGGGGGGGCCTATAGCCCCTCTCTTTCTGTAGGACCACTATTGGTGGGCGGTGATTTATGCACTTGAATCATATTGTAATTGTCTATTTTATACAACACTTTCTAACAAGAAACAATATATTCTAATAAATAAAAGAAAGCTAACTAAAACAAAATGCATAGAACACTTCAAGTGGTTTGGATCAAATCATAAAATGGAAAGAAAGATTCTAAAAGCAAAGTAATTAGAAGAGATTAGTCTCAATTAAGATCCGTTCAAAGCCACCACAAGTACATTCAAAAGGCTTAGATGCACTTAAAGAGACTCGAGACGAGATGAGAAATTTCGGCTCCACTTAACTTAATCGACTAAATCAGATCCCTCTCCCCTCACCCACCCGCTCTCCCGACTTTCTACTCATCCGTATATTAGTCCGATCGAAGCAATTAAATTAAATAGACTCTCTTTACTCAATCATATACACTCACAGGCACAACCAACTGCCCATCCTGTTTTTACTTTCTCTTACCTATATGTAATTATATGTTAATATACATACTGTATAAGTTATATAGAGAGAAAGTATTGGATTCATGTCAAAAATTCGATGTCGAGATTTTGATGGATATACACGTTTTGAGGTCCCCTGAGTCCGAAAAAGTGGTTTTCGCTACATGGTCTGTCTGTGTGTTTGTCTATCTGTGTGTGTGTGTGTTCAATTTTAAGCGTGAAGGAATTGAGCTAGGAGTTGAAATTTTATATTTAAGTTAGGCACCCCCCCTAGGGCTGGAAAATAAGCCTTTAATCAAAATCGACCAAAGAGTACTAGTACTTTACTGACGAACCTTTTCTTTTTTTTTTTTTTTTCAAAATTCGCTCCAACGATTTTGATTAAAATTCAAAAAGCAATTATTTTTAGCTCTTTAAAATGTATATTCTCATTTTGCCATTGAAATATTCTGAAGACCCCTTTACTCTTGTACTTCATAAGAAGGATAGGAGAAAAGGTTTCTATGGTAACAAAATATAAATATTTTTCTATGTTAACAAATTGTATCCATCTGGATACCAGATGGCTTAAATAAAAATGCCTGGACCCTAATATATATAAATTCATAAATAACGGTTATCGTAAATGTCTTATATGGCCTGAGCTGCCGAAAAGACAGTGTGAATGTGTGTGTGAGTGTGAGTGTGAATGAGAAAAAAGTGTGAATGTTTAAAAAAAAAAAAAAAAAAAAACAAATTGTATATTACCAGATGGCTTAAATAGAAATGCCTCAACCCACAATAGATAATATATATTACAACGGTTATCGTCTAAAGTCTTAAATGGCCTAAGTTGCCGAAAAGACTGTGTGAATGTGTGTGTGTGAGTGTGAGTGTGAATGAGAAAAAAGTGTGAATGTTTAAAAAAAAAAAAAAAAAAAAACAAATTGTATATTACCAGATGGCTTAAATAGAAATGCCTCAACCCACAATAGATAATATATATTACAACGGTTATCGTCTAAAGTCTTAAATGGCCTAAGTTGCCGAAAAGACTGTGTGAATGTGTGTGTGTGAGTGTGAGTGTGAATGAGAAAAAAGTGTGAATGTTTTTAAAAAAAAAAAAAAAAAAAAAAAAATTGTATATCTTGAATTCTAAAGGTGAATCCACAAATGTAAATATTTTCGCCGTAAATGGTTTAATTTAGTAGAATTTTTTCACGTGCATTTTTACGCCAAATGGCTTAAATAAGAATGCCTGGACTCCAATATAGTATATATTTTCATAATAACGGTTATCATTTAAAGTATTATATGCCCTAAGTTGCCGAAAAGACTGTGTGTATGTGTGTGTGAAAATAAAGTATAACAAAATAAGTCAATTTGGACGAAAGTGTCATTTTTTATTCAATTAAATTTTAACACCATGTGCTTACTCTAGCTTCAATAACATCTTTTAAACGTTTAGGATTTCCATTCATAATTATTTTTAATATCATCCTTTGAAAATTTTGCCAGCCTTCCAAAATATTTCGATTTTGACACAAAAAACTTTGTGTGACAAGCACAGTACAATTTTCAATTACCGAAGGGGTGGGGTTTTATCCAATTTTCGGCCTCTCACACTAACAAGAGAAATTTGTGTGCTAGGCGACTAGTCCTACCAAATTTTATTGAAAAGCTTTAATTCGTTTACCGACAAACTCTTGCTCGAAAAGTTTCTTATTAAACACGAAAGGAATAATTTTAACTTTGTAAATGCTCAGTGAATTACACCTTTTAACTTCCTTTCTTATTCTAAAATTCAAATATAAAAAAACACACAAAAAAAGCTAACTTAACAAGTTTCACACTTGGTGTGAAAAGAGATTAAAGTAGAGTTAAAGAAAAAAAAAAAATACAAACTTTTTTTATTAAAGGACAAAACAAAAAATAAATTAAAATTATTTAATATTTATTTAAAAAAAAAAAAAATTGTGTCAAGAGCACTGTCGAGTATTTTAAATACACATATTTGAGCAGTTTTGAAGTGTTATTTGAGTTGGCAGCGTTTCAGTAAGCAAAAACGAAAGAATAGATAGGTCCTAGTATTAGTCTGAAAAGAAAACTCTTAATACTTTGATCCCAACCAAAAACATCGGAGAAAAAAGGGGTGCCCCGCCTTGCATTATTTTAGCCCAGAGTCGAGTTGAAATAAAAAAATGCGCCTTGCTTTTAGGAATTATATAAAAGCGAGGAAATATTTTCACTTAAAAAAACCCTACAGAATTTCATTTGAAAATAACTGGATTGTACGAGTTTTATATATATATATATATATATATATATATATAAGAATCTATTTTTAGAGGAAACTTCCTCTAAAAATAGAATTTCATTTGTTTCATATATCCTCCCTTTTATATAAATCAAAAAAGCGAGGCGCATTTTTTTGATTACACCTCAATTCTAGGCAAAAATAATGTGAGGCGAGGCATCACCGATGTTTTTGGATGAGATTTTAATAAATAAAAATTTTGAAATTTTGAAAAAATTTCACATAAATTAAATATTTTAAAAACTAGGAACCGACCGAATATTCGGTTTCGGCAAAAAATCCGGGTTTCGGTTGTAGTTTCGGTTTCGGCCCAAAACTAGCCGAAACCTGAGTTTGAAAAGATTGGATGAGACTCGCATGCAAAAACAAACGTAAAATGATTTCCACGGGAGGGAAAAAAATTTTCCGCCCGGTAGAAAAGGGGCGGAAAAATTTAGTCTCCCTAAAAAAAAAGGAAAAATGATTTCCACGGAAGAGGAATAAAATTTTTCCGCAGGGCAGAAAAAATTACTTTTTGCTAGGGAAAGGCAGAGGAAAAAGTAAAAAAAAAAAAAAAAAAAATGAATTTTGTATAGGAAATTCAAGTTTCGGTTTCGGCCGAAACAAGGATTTAGGCCGAAATTCAGTTTCGGTTAAAAATCTTGTTTCGGTCGGACCCTATTAAAAACTACTCAGCATGTCAAAAAATGAAATTACTTTTTTATACTCCAAAAAAATATTTATCAAAATTTTAAAAATTAATCTTTTTTTGCGAATTATAAATTTTATTTACGAACGCAGTTCGATGAAAATTCAACAAAACTTGGTGGGACGTGGGTTTATATTCAAACTTCCGTTTGACTATATGATGAGTCAATTAAGAAACAGCGAAACGGAGTTTAAATACATAGTATAATTGTTTCCCTATGTATTATGAAATTCTGGTAGAGAAAGAGATGGGAATACGAACAACGTGTATGACTACGATATTAATAATACCAAAGAGTTTCCGGTTATATGTTATACGTCTTCCTTCCTGTTCTATGGAGTTTCCCTCTGTATTATTTTATTTTCTTTTTCTCGTTAATGGCTTTTGTCCTAATGAAATTCCCTTATGCTCTTTCTCGCGGGATGATGGGTAGAAACCTTTTTTTTTTTTTTATTAGAAAAATATATCATCATCATGTTTTTCGGTCACGTTTTCCAAAAGTTTCGTTTCGCTTTTCGCCCACTTTATATTACTAAGAGTAAGACCGAAATAGAATTAATTAATAGAAAAAGGCTTTTGAATATTATGAACTTATCTTACAGAAAAAAAAAAGAAAAAAGAAATCCACAAACGACGTAAAAGTTTTCAGATAAAAGAAGTGGAAAGCGCTGGATCTTTCTTAAGGCAATTAAAAAAAAAAAAAAGACGAAACTTAATTTGAAATCTTGTAGTGTAAGAAGAGATTAATTATATCTATTTTTTTATTATCAATTATTAAATTATCCTTAGGACTATTTAGCAATTGTTAGTACATTTCAGAGAAAGACAAAAAAATACTGTACTTTTTTTTCTTTGTTTTTGAGATTAAAAAAAAATTTTTGTTAATAAATAATTTTATTAACGGCCTGTTTAGAAAGATGAAAGTGGAGATATCCAGAGACATATTAAAAATTTATAAAGAGATTATTAAAAAAATTTGGTGTGACTGGCGCACAGCCTACGAATGCTTCTACATCAGAAAAGTGTACTTCAAACAATTGTCACAAAAAATTTCACTGATACACTTGATAAAGAGCATCTAAAAAATAGTTGATTTATGAATTTTAATCAAAATCGTTGCAGCAAATTTTGAGAAAATCGAAAAAAAAACTGAAAAATTACATCAGTAGAGTAATAGTACTTTTTGGGCGATTTTGTTTAAAAGCTTATTTTCACGAGTTCGGAGGGTGCCTAACTTAAATATAAAATTTCAACCTCGTACCTCATTTCCTTCATAGTTAAAAATGTCCACACACACACACAGACCAATTTGCGGGACCCACTTTTTTTGGACTCAGGGGACCTCAAAACATGTATTTCCATCAAAATCTCGACATCGAATTTTTGACATGATCGCAATACTTTATATATTTCATTTATATGCTAAGAGAAGTAAAAATAAATCGATTTAAATTTCGAATTATCTTGTTTACTTGATTTATTTAGCTTTGGGCATAAAATTAATCATACTAGATTTTTTTTCTCTATAGAAAGCAGGGGCGTATATAGAAATTTTTTTCGGGGGGGGGGCGCCGAACTCAAAAATTTTTCTAAGGAAAATTTTTTTTTTTAAGAAACTATACTTTTTTTCACACGAAATTTTTTGAGGAACATTTTTTCTATTGCGGAACCAAAGTTGTCCATCCTGCGGAAAAATTTGTTGCGCTGATGTCTGTATATCCCTATATATGTATATGTGTTTCGGAAATTTCGGGGGGGGGGGGGCCGGGCCCCCTCGGCCCCCCCCCCTTAAATACGCCCCTGATAGAAAGTATTAATTAATATGAAATAAATCGAATCTTGACCGAAAGGGGGACAAATTGTCCAAATAGATTTCTGCTGATTATATGGAATTAGAGAGGGAGGAAATTCTAGTCAAATCAGCAATCGGTCTCAATCAATCAACCTGGTAATAAGCATGTTATCGACCTTCGACATAAAGATCCATCATAAGAGTAAATAAGTAAGTTAATTTCCCAAAAAAAACTTCATTATCCTTTAAGAAGATTGATTTTCCTAAACCTACCTCTCTTAAATAGAAGATAAAAATAATTTAAATAATTTGTAAAATTTATTTAACTATGCCTAGATTAGTCATCAAAATAAGTAAAAAGAAATTTTTCAATAGGGCATTTGAGTTAAATAACAAAAAATCGCTGCAATTGTAAAGGAATATGGAAGTGTTGAAACGTTGAAAATCACGTGGGTATCGTCTTCACAAAATCTTTTTATAGCTATTCTAAACCTAACGCCACACTAGACGGAATACTATGGAAGCTTCCGTGACAAAAATTTCACGACCAAACTCCCGCCCAACCCTAAACAATTCACATATACAGCTTAAGTGAACGGTATGACTTCCACGACTGCTTTTGTTCAGTTGATAAACGTGATTCAGTTGATGGTGTAAGGTACAATGGTTAGAATCCCAGGCAGTTCTGTGAATTTATTGTAAAAATAATTTGTGTACCAAATGGTATAAATAAATGGGGGTATTTGAAAAATTTGTTGGACAACCAAGTATCGGATCAGAAAGAGGAGTAGATTGTAAAATAAGATTTCGATTTAAATGTGAAGAGAGGCCAGATGAGCCTCCGAAATTGGCAAAAACAGCAAAAACATATTACATCAAGTCAAGTTTAGAACTCAGAGTTCCTATAGTGCGGAAAAGTTGCGATTGGTAAATACAAGAAAAACAAAAAAAAATGTTTTTTTGTTGGATTAGCGCAATTATAAATACTATTTGAAGAAGAGGAAGATTTATTGCGATTTTTGACCAAGGTGTTGTGATTCAAGAAAACAATACACAACAATAAATTATTATAAATTTTATTGTTTTCTTGAACCACAACACCTTGGTCAAAAATCGCAATAAATCTTCCTCTTCTTCAAATAATAAAAAAAAATGTTTGAAATCGGACTTAATCTTCCGATCGCGCAATCGGCAGAAAGTTCAAAAAATTAGTAAAAATCTTAATTAAAAAATTTTTTTTTAATTTTTTTCTTTGTATTTTTTAGTTTCTATAGCAAATTTTTTTTACATCAAGCATTGAAAAACAGTAAAAAAAAATTTGTTTTTCTCTAGGAGTTTAGTATATTTTCCGATCGCCCAAGTCCATAGAAGTTTAACGAAATTCGTCATTTTTGAACATATTTATTATGTTTGGAAAATAATCTTGTAGGCCAAAAAATTGTTGATTTTGAGTTGAATGGCAATTGTGCCGCTCTTCGCTTGTTTTAGATAATAATAGGCCTAATATAAAATTTAAAAAAATTTTAGAAAAAATTAAGATTTTTACTAATTCTATGAAACTTTCGGCCGATTGCGCGATCGGAAGATGAAGTCCGATTTAAAAAAAAAAAATTTTTTTTCTTGTATTTACCAATCGCAACTTTTCCGCACTATAGCAACTCTGAATTCAAAACTTGACTGGACCACCCTAATATAGGGCTACTAAGAGACACCTATTATAGAAAATCTGGGACCGTAGAGCCCTGTAGTATCAGACAAATACTTTAAAACTTCGATCGATGTATTCTAGAAGATAAATGTAAAATCATTACTGAATATGTTTAAGCTGGAAAAGCTATGTGAATGGAATCACTGACTTTATTAATTAAAAATATTGATTAAATTTATTCCTAGAATTAATTAATTCGTATACATATAGTGTCTTGCTAAAATTCTTCTCAAAGTTTCTTTTTGAAAATTTAAGTTTTAAATAAATATTTATTCAATATTAGTATTTAATTAAATTATTAATTAAGATAGGAAATTATTGCTTGATACCTAGCGTTACTAATCACAAGGTAGAGGAAAGGAATGAATCTAATATAATATAAATATCTAATATCATTCGCTCATTCGTTTGTCCCCTTCGCTTATCCTTTACGACTCAATTTTTAATTAGCTTCAAAAAGCTGTAATTAATGCAATCAATTAAAAATTGAGCGAAATGCGCCAACTTTGAGAATAAAAATAATAAATCTACTTTGATTCATCTAATATTAAGAGAGTTTAATCCACGAGAGAAGGAGAATCGGGGGATTGACAAGAAAATGTAGAATAGCCACCTAGATCGATGTAAACAAGTAATGCCAAATAGCGCTCATCCCTTTGGATGGGTAGCCTAGGGAAAGAAGGCTGTTGAACGTCGGTCTGAAGCCACCGAATCAAGAATTTTTTTAACATATAAACTACATAGAACTACATGTATATTCTTCACATAATTGAAATTTAAAATTAATGATAAATGTCAGAAGAGCTGAAAGACTAATAATAAATTTAAAAAAAAAATAAATAAAAATATATAGGTCAATATATATAGTCTATATGCTTTTTTTATTTGCATTTCTATCAACCCAAAATCAGGGTCATTCGGTAGAAAGGAATGACCAGATTCGAAAATTTTCTTAAAATTTTTGACTTAGACCACTTTCATAATTAACACTTAATGAATTCTATATAATGTTAAAATTACAACCGCTATCTAATGGTTCATTTTTGACGATATCATAAAATTACCTTGAATTAATTTAGTTTAGAATAATGTGATGTGAAATTACTGATAAACTCATTTTTTGAAAATTTTCACTTAAAATATAATTTTTTTAAATATGGAATTAAGAAATATTTTTCACTTAAAATTTGCAAAAAATATTTCTTATTTGGACTTTGTCAGTAAATTCAAGTCAGGTCCCGGTGTGATCGCACCTTTATCCTGGAGGATCCTAAAATTATTTTTCGAATTAAATTTCATAAAAATAATAAATAACATGTTAGTTAATGTTACTTAACACAAGGAAATGTGCTCTATCTAGACGTGTTGTGGCAGCCTGATAGCTAAGATTAACTTTAAATTACACAAATAGATAGAAGTAGGCTACTATAAATAAAATAACCTTTGATTTGTTAGGGTATTAAAAAAATAATTTAAAATATTGGCTCCAGTTTACATTAATGCTTTATTTTACTTAGACTTCTATGAAAATATAAATTTATATGAGACGAGATTTATGACGTATATATAGCGTACATACACGCACTCATACCACGAGAAGCGAAAGGTAAGAGGAATAATTTTAAACCAGAAATGAGCAAAAGGTTGAGCCGATTATCAGGGTCGACGTCATAAAAAAAAATGGGGATTTTGTAAAAGGGATATACTATACTTATATCAAAATATAATAAATTTTCATTTTTTTTTTCGACGACATATCAACAAAGAATGAAATAATGATTTAGTTACGAAAATTTACCTTTCAAAGTATGAAATAATATTGATATAAAGAACTAAAAAATTTTTTCTCTTATCAATATATGTTAAAATATGTCATGTCTGTTAAAAATTCTAATATTTTGTTGTAAATACACGTGGGTCCCGCAAAATGATCCATTGTGGGTGTCTGTTAACTACGAGGATGAAATTTCACATTTAAGATAGTTTACCGCCTGAAGAGTAGGCCTACTAGTATTTTCCTGATGTACCATCTATTGCAGTGGTTCCCAACCTTTTTTTACCCATCGCCCCTTTCTCGAGTTTGACTAACACCTATCGCCCCCCTTTACATTTTCATTGTATGCCTAATTTTAATTTAAAGTAAAGTGTAAATAATAAAGCAGTTTTATTATTTTAAACAATTTTATTACCGTAGGGCTATATACAGGGCCGCAGACAGACTTGACAGGCCCCGGGGCTACTTAATAATACGGCCCCCACCCCAAAAAAAAGAACAAAGTTTTTTTTTTTAGTATGTAAAAGGCTATTGTGGCCTTCATGCCAACACTTTTTTACACAGTTTTTGACACAACTTTTGAAATAGATATACCATCAAGAGAAAAAGATATTGGACAACCTCCTCGATTTAGAGCCTTTTGAGGTATGTATACAGGTCCGTAACTCAGCAGATGCAACAGATACACGGTGCACCTGTTGCATCTGCCTAGTTACGGCCCTGTATCCATACCTCAAAAGGCTCTAAATTCAGGTAGAAGTGAGGGGGTTGTCCAATATCTTTTCTCTTGATGGTACATAGCTTACAATATTTATTTAAATAAAGTTATATAAAATTTTTTCAAAATTTCCTAAACAGAGAGTTACAAAGTTTTAATTTATCGAGGCCAGATCTGGACAGAGGATTTCCGGGGGAATCTGGGGGTATGGAAAATTTTTTGAAAATTAGCCACTGAAATCTGCGTTTTTAGCTATCCTGAGTCGTGAAAAAGATCAAACTTGATTTGAGCTTAAAGGGCCCGAGCCACCTGAGGAAAAAAAAAATTCAAGAAAATGATTTTTTTTTTGAAATTTAAGATTTGAGCTAAAAGTGACAAAATATTATACATAAAAATAAAATAGTCTGAAGATAATTCCAATCTAGAATTGAAACGTGACGTTTCAATTCTAGATTGGAATTATCTTCAGACTATTTTATTTTTATGTATAATATTTTGTCCTCTTCTATCCTGACCATCCTGTAAATAGGAGATTTTTCTCTTTGATTTTTATTTTTTAAATTTTAGTAAACTAATAATTTTTCTCCCTTTGAATACTCATCGCCCCCCAATCGCCCCCCGCTTATTTATCGCCCCCCTGAAAACCCAAATCGCCCCCTTGGGGGGCGATCGCCCCCAGGTTGGGAACCACTGATCTATTGCAATAGTATTGAGGCTAAAGACCGGTAGTTAGGCAGCCCAAATGACACACGCACAGTTAAGCTTTCTTGTCTGTGTAAGAAATACCTTTTTCAAAGCAAATAATCAGGTCTAATCTCTAAAAACAGACGTTAAAATTTAAAATAAACAAATAGGTGTCAAAAAGTAATGTAAAAACAATCAGCGTTAAAAAAATGCTATTCAAAATCACTTCCTTGCCTCAAATAGCTATTCTGTGAACAAAAATTGAAAGCCAAAGCGATAACATTTAGTAAATAGTATTAAAAATTAATGCCTTGTCTAGGGGATGGCTTTAATAATTTAACGTCGTATTTAAAATAAAATTGGCGTCCTTAACCTAAAAAGTAAGGTTATGATTTAGATAGCTTTGAAATAAAAGCAACATGTTAACGTCGCGGTTAAAACTTTGCTTAGAGAATAGCATTTGCTAACGCTGATTGTTTTTACATTACTTTTTAACACCCATTTGTTTATTTTAAATTTTAACGTCTGTTTTTAAAGAAAATACCTGAATTATACCTTATTATTATTTGAATGGGTGTCTGGAAGGAGGGCATAAGTTACAATTTAACAAAATATCTCAAGAATGGAAAAAGCTAGGAGGTTGAAATTTTATATTTAAGTTAGGCACCCCCATGGGACGTGACACGAAGCTTTTGAACAAAATCGACTAAAGAGTACTAGTACTTTGGTGATGCACTTTTTCAGTTTTTTTCGATTTTCTCTAAATTCGCTCCAACGATTTTTTTTTAATTCAAAAATCAATTATTTTTTAGATTCTCTTTAAAATGTATATTCTCATTTTGTCATTGAAATCTTCTGAAGACCACTTTACTCTTGTACTCCATAGAAAAGATATGAGAAATGGTTGCCATGGTAACAAAATATAAATATTTTCCCATACTTATAAATTTTACATTAGCCCACGGGGCGTGGTGTAGAGGTTAGCGTGCTAACCTCATATACCAAACGTCGCGGGTTCGGACCCCAGGCAGTCCGATGATTTTATTTAAGCCATCTGGATACCAGATGGCTTAAATATAATTCATAAAATGCTCATGTAACCCATTAATATTCATATAAATATAAATTCATAAATAACGGTTATCGTAAATGTCTTATATGGCCTGAGCTGCCGAAAAGACAGTGTGAATGTGTGTGTGAGTGTGAGTGTGAATGAGAAAAAAGTGTGAATGTTTAAAAAAAAAAAAAAAAAAAATATTTACACCTTGAAAATCGAATGTACCGTACTGTCGGAAACTAAACACATGTCGACACAAAAAATCTGGTGTGACAAGCACAGAACACAACATTCGATTACCGAAGGTAAGAGAAAGTTGTCTGGTGTGCGCCAGTCACACCAGATTTTTTTTATTCAATTTGATTAGCATATCTCTATCCACTATATAATCGGAGCTTTTATGCTTGATATTTGCTTTGCTTTAACATGACTAAATTTTTTACTTCTTCCTCTTCCCCTATTATTTGCAAAAGACAGCATTTTACGTTTAGAGATAACTCCTTTGGGTTTAGTTAAAAGCAAAACGAGTTTAGTTCTATTAATACAAGTCCTATTATCTATTTTATTAGAATTTTAATAGCCCGTAACTAGAGTGCAAACTGCATCTCTCTCCACTAGCCAACTTATAAATTGACGAGGGAGAGAGAGAAGTGGTTAACAAAGGGATATGAACCAAAACAGTGTGGAATAAACATTTTCTTCTGAATAACTTTAAATTAGGGTCCGACCGAAACAAGATTTTCAGCCGAAACCGAAACCGAATATTCGGCCTTCAACCTTAGTTTCGGCCGAAACCGTAACCGAAACCGAAACTTGTATTTCCTATAAAAATTTTTTTTCATTTTACTTTTTTTTTTTGAATTTTTTTTCCCTCCCGTGAAAATCATTTTACCTTTTTTTAGGGAGACTAAAATTTTTTCTCCCTCAAGTGCAAATTATTTGACCTTTTTTTTTTTTGCATGCGAGTCTCATCCCATTTTTTCAGACTCTGGTTTCGGCCGGCCGAAAGGTTCGGCCACTTTTTGGCCGAAACCGAAACTACGGCCGAAACCATGATTTTTGGCCGAAACTGGCCGAAACCGTAACCGAAACCGAATATTCGGTCGGTTCCTACTTTAAATGCTATTTAATAACCGTGATACATATATATAATTGGAAAAATATAAAAATATATGAATGTGTTTTATTTGACAGGGGCGTATGTGTTTTGTTTTTTTTTTTTTTTTTGGAAGGGGCCACACTCATTTTAAACATTATTATAAATCGGTGGTGGATAAAATTTTGGTTTCAGAGTATTTTAAAGCATAATAAATCTAATTACTTCCCGAGTAAAAATGATTAAAAATGATCGCAGCAGGTCGGCATAGTGAATCTTTAGGGAACACAGGGATACACACGCCCGCACCAGGGACACACATTTTTCTTACTAGTCACTTTCGATGTAATGTGTGTGTCCCTGGTGCGGGCGTGTGTATCCCTCGATCATTTTTAATCATTTATTTGGTTTATTTGATTATTTTTTGAGAAAATTGACTTTAAATTAATATCGAATTTTTTCACATTTTCCAGCTAATACGATAAAATCAAATATTTTTTATATAAATTTTTCGAAAATTTGGAAAAATGTTTATTTATTAATTTTCAAAAGAAAAATAATTTCTTTAGTGGGAATTTTGTTACAACTCAAACTCTTATTTAAGAGGACACCGTAAGTTATATTAGCGCAAGTTCAACCCGGACTACACTAAAGACTTCAATAAAGTATTTAAATTAACATATCAAAATAATAAATAACTCAAAAGGATTTTTTGCATCCGCATAAATAAAATATATTCCTAAGGGTAGTATTTGGTTACGATTGAAAGAGACATTTACTTTTGAGTCGGATAGTAGGTCAACAAATTAATTTGATTCACTTTAAGAAAGATTTAATTAAACGTTAAGACAATTTTTATTCATGTTTTTTTAAAAACATTGAAAAGACAAATAATAAAGTTAAGAAAATTAGAATAAAAAAAATCGTGTCTTGTTTTCTCTAAAAGATGTTTACCGAAATTAATAATTAAAGGATAAAAGACAGAGGAAAAGTGGCGGTTTCTCCTCTCAGGGGTGCTTTTTTAAACTAATATTAATCCAAAAACGGAGAGAGCAAATTATTTAATATTTTATTAAATTAAAGAATGAAGGAGGTGAACTCTCTCTCCCCTCTCTCTCTCCGTTCTTATTCTTACTTTATATTTTATTAAATTTATTTCAAAGAGATTTTGATTCGGTGTCAAAAAGTGAATCTATTTAACTTGATTAATAAATTTTATGAATCTTAAAAGAAAAGGACCGGCAGCTTGCTCAGGGGAATCAGGTGGAGGAGTTATTCTATTAATATATACAGAAATGAATTTTGTAATAAAAAAAAATTTTCTATCTAAAATAATAATTTTTTCAAATGAATAAAGAAGATAAAGGACAGACCATTGAACACTTTGCTCTACATGTAAAATTAATACCAAACCCTTTTCGGTAAAGAAAATAAGCAGGTTCAGTCAGATTTAATGCATTATAGATTTGAAGAAAGCCCTTTGATAAATGGCTAGTAAATAAGCTATTGTTCACCATCATCTTTTTTTATAGGATTAATTTAGGTATAAATATGACTTTTATTTTGATTAGGCCTATTATTTTTCAATGCTCATTGATGCGGTTTTCAGAAGTTGTGCGGTGTAGTATTAGTCCAGATATCTTGGTGTCGAGATAAATTTAGTTACCGATGGCATAGCCTAGGGTCATTCCACGTCAGTTCAACCAGGCCATTTCACCCAAAGTCTCAGATTTTTTTGAAACTTGGTATGCTTGTTCTATATATAGAGATAAGTAACAGCACCAAATTTCGATTTTTTATCTCACTTAGTTTTTGAGTTATGGCACTTTAAAGTTTTGAATTTTTCACCTTCCGCGGCTCGAATAATTTATTCAAGCCGCGGAATAATAAAAATCGTTGGAGCGAATTTTGAGAAAATTGAAAAAAACTGAAAAAGTACATCAGTAAAGTAATAGTACTTTTTGGCCGATTTTGTTCAAAAGCACCCTCCCGGACACTCGAAATAAGCTTTTGAACAAAATCGGTCAAAAAGTACTATTACTTTACTGATGTACTTTTTCAGTTTTTTTCAATTTTCTCAAAATTCGCTCCAACGATTTTTATTAAAATTCATAAATCAATTATTTTTTAGATGCTCTTTAAAATATATATTCTCATTTTGCCCTTGAAACCTTTTTAACATGTAAAACTATATATTCAAACTTGCAATGGACTTAAGAAATAGAGGGAACAAAATACACAAAATTTTTATTTTACTAAATTAAAGCCCATTCCATGTGGATTATTTAGGAAAAAAAAAATTTCTTGAATATCTCATTCCCTTTTTGGAGATATTGGCTTTAGCGCTAAACCATGTTTGCTTTTTCAAAACTAAAAAAAATCAACAATAAGATTTTTTTAAAAATATTTTAGGATTAATTTAGATTCGTGATTTATTTTTTTTTCTAATTACTTATTGTATTAAAAACCAAGAGGTAAAATTTATAATCTCAACACAAAAATCTGATGGGATTAACCGCACAGGATACAAATCTCTCTTACTTTCAGTAATCCAAAGTTCTATGAACCATCAAAGAAATGAGCTGTAGGGTTGAAATTTTATATTTAAGTTAGATACCATCAGGTAAGAGAAAATTGTGTGCTGCCCAATCACACCAGATTTTTTACTTTCTTTTAACTATATATTGTGTGTTAATATATAGCAAGGATGGCCAAAGAAACAAAACAAGAAATAATTCGTTTGGTTTCATAAGATACAGTACAATTTATTCCGTGGTCGATTTGAAAAAGTGAACTTCATTATAGTTTTGTCTATCCTTCATATGAGATTGATTTAAACTTATTTTTGGCTTTAAATTAGTATTTTTAGTGATAGCACAGGGGAACAATAAAATGACTTTTTTTTGTTGCCCGGTTATTTGAAGCTATTCCTTGGTATTTGGGTAGCGCTGATTCCAAAAATGCCAACAGTTTTGCCCTATCACTAGTTTTAGAGCTATAGAGAAAATTAAATTTTGATACAAAAAATTATGATGTGACTGGTCGCACAGCACTTGCTTGTCACACCAGATTTTTTGTGTCGACGTATATTTAGTTTCCAACAGCACGGTACATTTCAATTCACGATGGAAAATGGAGAGAATATTTATATTTTGTTACCATGGCAACTATTTCTCCAATCTTTCCTATGAAGTACAAAAGTAAAGTCTGATTCAAAAAGATTTCAATGGCAAAAGAGAATATACATTTCAAAGAGCATCTAAAAAATAAATGTTTCTTGAATTTTAATCAAAATCGTTTGAGCGAATTATGAGAAAATCGAAAAAAAAAACGAAAAATTACATTAGT
>JAKCPI010012352.1:0-11088 GCA_023213315.1 Euborellia annulipes | reverse complement strand
ACTATAACGAATTTGAGATACAAATTTCTACACCGTTACTATCTGTTATCTGCCAAAACCGCCCGACCCATGTTTCTGGTTGGGGATTATTCTTTTACAGGGGCATACATAGAAAAACTTTCAGCTTTTATAAAATAACGAAGGTCTGGCCGTCGCTGGCTCTTAGGCTATTAAGAAATATTTTTCACTTAAAATTTGCAAAAAATATTTCTTATTTGGACTTTGTCAGTAAATTCAAGTCAGGTCCCGGTGTGATCGCACCTTTATCCTGGAGGATCCTAAAATTATTTTTCGAATTAAATTTCATAAAAATAATAAATAACATGTTAGTTAATGTTACTTAACACAAGGAAATGTGCTCTATCTAGACGTGTTGTGGCAGCCTGATAGCTAAGATTAACTTTAAATTACACAAATAGATAGAAGTAGGCTACTATAAATAAAATAACCTTTGATTTGTTAGGGTATTAAAAAAAATAATTTAAAATATTGGCTCCAGTTTACATTAATGCTTTATTTTACTTAGACTTCTATGAAAATATAAATTTATATGAGACGAGATTTATGACGTATATATAGCGTACATACACGCACTCATACCACGAGAAGCGAAAGGTAAGAGGAATAATTTTAAACCAGAAATGAGCAAAAGGTTGAGCCGATTATCAGGGTCGACGTCATAAAAAAAAATGGGGATTTTGTAAAAGGGATATACTATACTTATATCAAAATATAATAAATTTTCATTTTTTTTTTTTCGACGACATATCAACAAAGAATGAAATAATGATTTAGTTACGAAAATTTACCTTTCAAAGTATGAAATAATAATAATAATAATAATAATTGATATAAAGAACTAAAAAATTTTTCTCTTATTAATATATGTTAAAATATGTCATGTCTGTTAAAAATTCTAATATTTTGTTGTAAATACACGTGGGTCCCGCAAAATGATCCATTGTGGGTGTCTGTTAACTACGAGGATGAAATTTCACATTTAAGATAGTTTACCGCCTGAAGAGTAGGCCTACTAGTATTTTCCTGATGTACCATCTATTGCAATAGTATTGAGGCTAAAGACCGGTAGTTAGGCAGCCCAAATGGCACACGCACAGTTAAGCTTTCTTGTCTGTGTAAGAAATACCTTTTTCAAAGCAAATAATTAGGTCTATTTTCTAAAAACAGACATTAAAATTTAAAATAAACAAATGGGTATTAAAAGTAATGTAAAAACAATCAGCGTTAAAAAATGCTATTCAAAATTCTGTAAACAAAAATTGAAAGCCAAAGCGATAACATTTAGTAAATAGTGTTAAAAATTAATGCCTTGTCTAGGGGATGCCTTTACTATTTCAACGTCGTATTTAAAATAAAAATGGCGTCCTTAACCTAAAAAGTAAGGTTATGATTTTGATGGCTTTGAAATAAAAGCAACATGTTAACGTCGCGGTTAAAACTTTGTTTAGAGAATAGCATTTTTTAACGCTGATTGTTTTTACATTACTTTTTAACACCCATTTGTTTATTTTAAATTTTAACGTCTGTTTTTAAAGAAAATACCTGAATAGGTCTAATGACTCTTATTAACATAAAAGGTTATAAAGGGTCGTTCGGCCTATTGTCTGCTTTGTAAAAAGTATTTCTCTCACAGACAAGAAAACTTTAGTGTGCGTGTGCCATTTGGGATGCCTAACTACCGGTCTTTAGCCTCAATACTATTGCAATATTTTGTATTGAACACCTCTCTTTTATACCAGCTTATACAAAACTGCGACTAGTCAACCTGATATTTCAAAGTGATTTGTGCGTGACCTTTTTTTCTTATTTTCATGGAATAAACGTCATTTTAGTCATTAATAGGCAAAAGTTCATTCATTTGTGCTACAGGAAATCATTTTGGAAAGTTTTTTTCGATTTTCTCAAAATTCGCTCCAACGAATTTGATTAAAATTCAAAAATCAATTATTTTTTAGTTGCTCTTTAAAATGTATATTCTCAGTTGGCCATTGAAATCTTCTGAAGACCACTTTACTCTTATACTTCATAGGAAAGATAGGAGAAATGATTGCCATGGTAACAAAATATAAATATTCTCCCATGTTTATAAATTGAATGGGTGTCTGGAAGGAGGGCATAAGTTACAATTTTAAAATTTTACAGGAGAAGCGAAAAACTGAAGTTGCTCATGTTAAGGAACTAATTAATTGCAAAAGTAACACATATGACTAAAGACCGGACAAAAAAGCATTAAAAAAAATGGAAAAAAAAGTGCTTAAAAAACCATAAAAAACTTGAATAAAAAGTTGTTAAATAAGCATAAAAGTTGAAAAAAGCAACTCATAAGCAATTTTTACTCATACCAATGGCGTATACAAATTTTTTTTTAAAGAAACTAAATTTATTCCGCCCCGCCCTGCGAAAAATTTTGTTTTTGCGGAACCAAATTTTTTCACCCTGCGGAAAAAATTTTTTTTACAGGGCTATATTTTTTTACACTGCGGGGTTTTTGGAATTTTTTTTTTTTTTTTTTTTTTTGGGGGGGGGGCCCCGCCCCCTCCCCCCCTCCCCCCTTATATACGTCCCTGGTGTATGCGTGTGTAATGGGAAAAAAGTGTGTTTTTTAATAAAAAAAAAAAACAAAAAAATTACAAATATTCGTAAAATAAGTTAAAATAAGCACGAAAAGGGAAAAAAAGCATTAAAACTCAAAAAAAAGCATAAAAAATGCAATCTCAATACACTTAGTTTTTCCTAATTCGTATAGAAATTAAATATCTAATGGTTGCTTATAAAATTTTTTTTTTTTTTTTTTTTATTCTCTTTAATCAGCGACCTTAGGTCATTGCCATTCAAAATACAATATTTGTAAATATGATTATGTTATAAAGGTGATACAGAAAATTAATGAACATGCAACGAGTCAATATATGATGATACATTAATGAATATTTTTTCCAAATTATAGTCCTTATCTGAAACATGCTGATCGAAAATGTTCTTGATAATAAAAAAAATTAACTGTTTGAGCTTTTCGTTATTTTCTATATTTGATGGGTTATTCCTATTTTCGAAGTGGGGGCTATTTAGGATTGGAACTGACGGAATATTCAGATGATTAGATATATTAGTAGTGGGTATAAAATTGGGCGAGGATCTTTCAGCATCTCGAGTCGAACTGTTTTCTTTTGATGAGCTGCAACGAATATAATTGTTAATTCGAGCTGGTTGTTCCGGAGTTGAGGATCGTGCTTTATTCGCATATGATTCTTCTTGAGATTTTTTTAAAAGTGATATTTCAGCTTCTAGAAATGGCAGATTTTTATCCGACATTATTCTTTTTATTTGGCTTTGTCTATTAAATTCATAGCAATTGGCAGCATCATTTGCTTCGTGTAATCCTTGACAATTCGCACATTTAATAGGGAGAAAGCATTCTTGCGAGGAGTGTTGATGTGAGTTTGCGCATCGCTGGCATCTTTTCTCATTTAGGCAATGGAGCATAGTGTGTCCATATTTAAAGCAATTTTGACATTGTACTACTCTTTGTATTAATGGTTCGACTTTACAAATAACTCCAAAGAGTTTAATCTCTCTTGGCAACGACTGCCCCCGAAAGGTAAGGAAGACCACTGGAGTGTTTATCCTATTATTTGGATTATATTTATCTTTTTTTGTACACCTTTTAATTTTTAAAATTTGCTGATCTGACTCAATAAAAGAGATAATATCGTCTTCTGATAGTGAGGTGTCTATATCTCTAACGACCCCTTGTCTCGTTAAAGAAAAACTTGGTATAAAAGCAATTAGATCCTTTGCGACCCATAGTGAAGACTGTACTAGGTTATTTGCATATGTGAAGTTATTTAATAAAATTTTAATTCGATATCTATTTATCTTATTAATATACCTTACATCTTTATAAATATCTAAAAAGTTATCTCTTAAATATTTTCCAACAGACATAGAGTGAATATGTTTCATACTTTTATTTTCAATATAGACCACAAATGGGCCCTTGTCGGATTGAACATATAAATTATTTTTATATTTTAAATATCTTGCTTCTATATTTTTATTATTAACTATGCTCTGAGAAGCCGAGTTTATCTGCGTCAGGGCAATTGAATGTGTAGGGAGGTTAGAAATTACCTGGTTATTACCCTCTGGCACATTAGTATTATTATTAGTTAAAGGGGCAGCAGGCCTTACTTTTGCTTGTAATGATGAGCTTGTTAAATCTTCCTCCAACTTCCTTTTGGGGGTCTTTTCAGAATCAAGCGCAGAAGCAATCCTAAATAGATATTCATTGTCCTCTTCCATACTATCCTCTTCGGAAAATTCATTAAACGTTTTGTCCTTTTGGGTCCCCATTGGGGCCCAATTTTTATCACGGAGTAATCAAATCAACTTAAAAATTAAGTTTAAAACTTAAACCGCACTTGAAAAATTAAAATATATTAATAAATTTGTAAATTTAACAGGAGGCGAAAATTTCTAATGTTTATCTTTAGAAAACCGCCTATTGGATCAAACGCTTATAAAATTGAGCAATAAGCATTTTGCTTAAAATCCGGTCTCTACATATGACCTTCTTCCATTTTTTGACTAAAAAAATTAATGTGTTAAACCACCAGGGAATTAGAATTAAAATTAGAAAAGGATTTTAAAGACAAGTACACAATATTTTAAAAATGAAACATGTGCCCTTCTTCCAGACACGCATTCAATTTTACATCTTGAATTTAAATGTACTGTACTGTCGGAAACTAAATATATCTCGACACAAAAAATCTGGTGTGACAAGCACAGAACACAACTTTTGATTTTCGAATGTAAGAGAAAGTTGTGTGCTGTGCGACCAGTTACACCAGATTTTTCACAATAAAAATAAAATTCAGAGACTTTTTAATCTTATTTGATTGACTATGTAGAGCCTTGTTTGAAAAGGGATGAAATTTTTTCAATCAATACAAGAGAGGTAAAAGGGGGTGAGGTTGCAGCCCTACCAGGCGTCTAGAATTGTGACGCAGTTCCAATCTTGCTTGGTAGATGGCGTGCAGTTTTTAAGATCTTTTCTCTAGTGAATGAAATTTTAATTTCATTAGTATAATAGGCGGATTCGAGATGTGCTTTTTTGATTGAGTTTGACCAACTTTTTTCTAACTATTTCTTCAATATATAGAGAGAGAGAAAATATTGGATTCATTTCGAAAATTCGATGTCGAGATTTTGATGGATATACACGTTTTAATAGGGCTGACGGAACCGGTTTACCGGTAAAACCGGTAAAAATTTTTTACCGAAAACGCGGTAACGAACTTCAATTCGGTAAAACCGGTTTTTCTCGAAACTGGGGGGGGCACGGGTGACCCCCTGGCATCCTACAGGGGGGGGGGGGGGGGGGGGGAGCAAAATTTCTTCTTTTATTTCATTTAGTTTTAAAAATGATATATTTTAAAATTTTTTTTATTTAAATTTAAAAAAAATTAAAAAAGTAAGAAATTTTTTTTATTTTATATAGACCTATTGTATTTCTAAATTCTAAATACATTTTATATGGAATTAAAATAATAAAATTTAGATAACATGAAAACTTTGAGACTTTATGCCTTGGAAAAAAAAAAATTAAAATAAAGAAAATTAAAAATATTTATTTCCTTCAAATAGTAAGAACAAATCTACTATATAGCCTAAAAAAAATTTTGATTAAATAATTTGCATATTGTTAAACTATATATTTGTAAAAGTTAAATATAAAGGACTACAGACTATTTAGTGTAGTTGATTAACAGTTATAAGAAGAAAAAAATGAAACGTCGATTTATTGATGATTATTTTAAAAAAGAAACAGGTAAGAATGGCCGTAGGCCTACTCTTAAAAACTTATTTTTCTTCGCCAAAAATATACGTACGCTAAAAATTTAATAAAAAAATGAAAATTTCTTATTATATCTGGTTCTTTCGTAGGCTCTTTAGAAAAAGGAAGCATTAGCACGGGTAGTCCTTTGCACCATGAGCATCGCCCTAGTACCAGCAGTAACATTTCTTCCACAAACACCATAGGTATTAATATAATAATTTCAAAAAATGAGTCATTATGCTTGTTTATTGTTTTGTTGCCTTGCTCAGAGATCGGAAATTCAATTAAATAATTTATTCATTTATTTAACAGAAAACATCGCCGATGATCCATCTGCTCCTGTAAAGAGTGTTTCTTTTGCTTTTACTAAAAACACACACGAAAAGATATGCTCTTTAAACGAACCGTATCAACCTTTGGATATTCCTCCATGGACCCAATCTGGACGTAATCATAATTTTCAGAATGAGTGGTTCACAACATACCCTTGGCTTCATTTTGACTCAATGACTAAAAGTATTTTTTGTTTCATATGTGTCCAAGCGCTAGGAAAAAAATTAGTAAAATGTGAAAAAAATCATGAAACAAACTTAGTGATTGATGGGTATAAAAACTGGAAAAAATTATCATAAAATTAAAAAGTCACGAAAAATCTGCTTTTCACAAAGAATCATTTATAAAATTAGAAGCACTGAAGAAAAATACTCCAATTATTTCCTTATTATCTGAACAAACATTATCTGTTCAAATACAAAATCAAATCGCTCTAAAAACAATAATAACCTCAGCATTATATTTAGCTCGTCAGGGAATTGCATTTAGAGCACATGATATTAATGAAGGAAATTTCATTCAATTATTACGTCTCAGGGAAAATGACATTCCAGAATTAAAATTATTTTTAAAACACAAAAAATCATATAATTCTTCAGATATTCAGAATGAAATATTGAGAATTATTTCCCATGATATTTTGCGTAAAATTATTAAAATAATAAAAAAAGAGGAGAATATTCTCTCATTGTTGATGAAACCAATGATGTACAGGGAAAAGAACAAGTTTCTATATCGATCAGATCTGTAGATGAAGATACTCTTGAAATTGATGAGTTTTTTCTTGGTCTCTATGACACTCACTCTATGACTGGGGAATCATTGTATAATATTATAAAAGACATGCTTATTCGTTTTGATTTAAGTATGGATCTCTTGCGAGGACAATGCTATGACGGAGGATCAAATATGACCGGAATAAAAAACGGTGTCAAATCAAGAGTGTTGGCAGATCAACCAATGGCTTTATTTATTCATTGTTCAGCTCATTCTCTAAATTTGGCTGTGCAGGATTCTTCAAAAGAATTCCTTTAATACGTGATTGCCTTCAATGGGTAAACGACATAGGAGTTATTGTCAAAGAATCACCAAAACGATCACATAATTTTCATGAGATTGCTAAGGCTCATGGAATAGAGAAAACTGGCCCTCGGCCATTATGCCCAACCCGTTGGACCATCAGACATACTTCATTGTCAGGGGTTATCAATACTTACCCTGCTGTTTTGGACTTTCTATTTTCATTAGCATCTTGTAATGATGATATAGGGTCCAAAGCCAGGGGACTTTATGATCAATTATCAAAGGGTTCTATATACTTTGGAATTAGACTTAGTTATCTAATGTTTTCTTTAACTGATCAATTGAGCAATGTTCTTCAAAGTGAAACGCAAACTGTAGCTGGGGCAAAGGAAGCTGTTGAGTTAGTTTTAGAATCTTTAAAAAAAAAACGCTCAGAACAATTTTTTAATGAAATGTGGAAGGATGTAAAGAAAAAAATAAAAGAAATGAATCTTGAGGAGCCCTCGTTACCGAGAAAGCGAGAGATTCCTAAAAAATTTCTATATAAACCTAACGAGTCTGAACACAAGTTCACGTCAATAGAAGAATATTTTAGAAAAACTTTCTATGAAGTTATTGATGGGATAATCAACGAGATTGAATTAAGATTCTCCCAACCGGGGTTTTTAAAATATCTACAAATCGAAAAAATTGTTATTTTAGAAACCCGTTTTTGGGACCAATCTGTTATAGATATTTTAAAAGAATATGAGTTTGTAGAAGAAAAGGTCAAAGAGAATTTGATTTCTTTAGGGAATTAATTCCTCAAGCTAAATGCTTGAATGATTTTGTAATAAAATACAAAAATCTTAATCAAGAATCAAAAAAATTATTTCCTAACCTGAGAAATATTCTAAAACTACTTTTAGTGATCCCGGCCACATCAGCAACCGCTGAGCGCTCATTTTCTATGTTAAGAAGAATAAAAACATATCTTCGCTCAACAATGACGCAAGAACGATTAAATCATGTATGCATAATAAATACATATCCAGAAATCGTAGATGAAATAGATATCCAAAATATCATGGCTACATTTATAAATAGTAATGACTTTAGAATTCAACATTTTGGCAAAATTAAAAAATAATTTCCATGATTTATAAATAATATTATTATTGATATATATATATATATTTATATAAATAAAAATTGTATTCAAGCAAATGTTTCTTTTTAATTATTATTACTCTTATTAAACCTTTTTTTTTATATTCTTTCCCTTTCAATCACATCACTTTTTTTTTTTTTTTTTTTTAACATTCACACTTTTTTCTCATTCACACTCACATGCACCCACACATTCATACAGTCTTTTCGGCTTAGGCCATTTAAGACTTTGACGATAACAGTTATGAATATATATTATTTGGGGTCCAGGCATTCTTATTTAAGCCATTTGGTATCCAAATGCCTTAAATAAAATCATCGGACTGCCTGGGGTCCGAACCCGCGACGTTCGGTATACGAGGTTAGCACTCTAACCCCTACACCAAGCCCCGAGGGCAATCATATCATCTCCATATAGGAAGAGGTTGCCCCCCCCTGATTCAAATTCGTTCCGGCGCCCCCTGCCCATTGGGGCCCAATTTTATCACGGAGTAATCAAATCAACTTAAAATTAAGTTTAAAACTTAAACCGCACTTGAAAAATTAAAATATATTAATAAATTTGTAAATTTAACAGGAGGCGAAAATTTCTAATGTTTATCTTTAGAAAACCGCCTATTGGATCAGATGTCAAATTTATAAACATGGAAAAAAATATTTATATTTTGATGCCATGGCAATATCTTTCCCTATGAAGTACAAGAGTAAAGTGTGCTTCAAACAATTTTGAGGAGAGAAAATAAAATTTTTTAAATTAATAAACCGTCTCTGGCCAGCAAGCTATAAACGTAGAAAACAACATAAAAAGCGGCGTTTCGGTTCTATGATGGAACCATTTTCAGTTTCTCAAGATACATACATACCAATACGTAATTGGTAAAAAATTCCAAAAAAAAAAATCATTGTGTGGTTTTATGAAACCACGATGCAAGTTGGAAACTTTTTTTTTTTTCGGATCGTAGGCGTTTAACTGAAAGTTTTCAGAATATTATTCAATTAAAGGGTAATAAAAATCGCGTTTTAAAATCTTAACTTAATAATTGGAAAAATGAGGATTGATAATGGGAAATCAATAGACGCAACGTTAAAAACCTGAGAACAATATTTATGTAGTAATTGAAAGATTTGAATCATTTTAAATTATTTTAAAAATTATATTTTATCAATTTAAGAATTAAATAATTAAATCTCACAATTATTTTTTTTATAATTCGACATATATATTAAATTTCAACTTTCCATTTTGTCCTCACGGCTAGTGACGTCGTAGCTTGCAGCGTCACGGCTAGGGATACGGTATCGAAAAAAAAGTATCGATACTTGTACTTGGTATCGTATCGAAAGGAAAGTATCGATACCAGAAAGTAATCGGATGAAAAGTATCGATACCAGTAGGTATCGAGTATTTCTTTTAAGTATGAGTATTTTTCCTCTTTTTTTAAGTTTTTTCGGCATCTTAGGCTCCTGACGTCGTGGAGGGGGTCGACAAAGGGCCCAACGGAAAATCAATGGGGTATACTGGTATGCCATTTTCCCCAAAGTAATGAACACCAGGAGGAGGGGGCTTTCTCAACCAAAATACGATTTTCGCCAGAATACCGTAAAGGAGATCTGTCCATTTTCACTGGTCGACAAAAATGAACTTTTTTTCTTTCACAAAGAAGATATGAGATTCTAGAAATATTTTTCATAAATTCAAACATCATTCCAGTTTTTTCCCCATCAGGCACACTTTTAGTGATATATAGAAAAATAAATTTTAACGGAAAATGTTCTCTTAAACGGGCTCTTATTTTGAAATTTCAAGATTTTTTTAAGACGACACTCTATTAAAAATATGTGATAGTTTAATATTTTGGTGGGAGTGTGGAAGTGGCTGTGATTAATTGCAAAAAGTATGGAAAGGCTGCCCCGGCTGCCAAATACCTCCTTCCATACTTTTAAGATAGTTTTAAATTACATATAAAGTCTCAGCCCAATATATTTAGAGCGTGCCACAAACGGCTTAAAATTTAGAAAAATCGAGTTTTTTAAGTTTTTTAAAAAAATCTTGAAAATTCAGAATGAGAGAGCCGTTTTGAGCACATTTTCTATTAAAATTTATTTTTCTCTATATCTCTAAAACTGTGCCTGATGGGAACCTTTAATTACATATCTGAATGTACTAAATTCACTAATCAGATTTCCAGTGAAGAAAACCTTGTCGACCAAGTATTTTATTGATTTATATTAATATATTGGCCTTTCTATGTAATATTTGCGCACTTTTTAAATTTAGTAAATCAGTTTGCAATATTCTAAAAAATTAAATTAAAAATTAGGAATTTAATGTTATTAAATGAAAGGGTTTTTATTAAAAAGTATCCAAATTTTCCATTATTAATAAATAATTATTAGGAATATGATGAAATAAAGTCTATCCCACAAATATCGATCTTTTGCTTTATATCTATCAACTTACTATTTATATCAAGAGAAAAAAAGAATAAGCGTGATATTCTTTGGCAGAATCGCAATTAAAATATTTATATAACGTTTAAAGTCCGTCTATGGCCTAAGATGCCGAAAAAACTTAAAAAAAAAAAAAAAAATATTTGAATGAGTACTTTTCATTCGATTACCGGCGATCAAATTACTTTCCTTATGAGTAAAGTATCGAAAAAGTATCGAGTAAAAAAAAGTACTAGTATCGAAACAAAAGTATCGATACCAGGAAGTAT
>JAKCPI010012351.1:0-10455 GCA_023213315.1 Euborellia annulipes | reverse complement strand
AAATGAGTCACTTGAGTGTATGGGGATGTAAAAAGTAAACAGCATAAAGATTGCGAGACGTTATATTTACAGGAAAGGGACAAAGTTTAAACTTAAGCAGGAATGAGAGTAAGTGGCACAACATTAAATGCCAGTTTAGTTATGAATTGATCAAAATAAAATCTAGTAAAAAGTCAGGTGTGGCACTGAAGATGTTTATGCACCAAATTGGTATGCGTTTAAAAGTTTGTTTTGAAAGGAACATTATGAAGGCAATTTGTATCCTTTTGTGTGAATAGATACAAAATACTCATTAAAATTACAATTTTGTAATTCTTTTTCCATGCAAAACAAGCAGCTCTAAAAACATCTCTAAAAAAAAAAATTATTTAAATTTTGAAATATCACTCACATTGATTGCCATCATATAAGTAAACATTTTAGCAAGTTTTGTAATTAATTTCTATCTATAGTATTAAAAATGCATTAGGTTCTCCGATTCAGTATTTTTTAATAAATTAAAAAACGAAATCGCAAACAAAAAAAAACCAAAAAAACTGAGTCTGCAAAACGTCGGAAATAATTGTCTGTGAATTATGTATGGATAAAAAAGGATTAGCATGAGAAACCCATCGGAGAGAAAGTTCCATCGCTGCTGCTGCTGTGTGTTCCCTAAAATTTCCATGTCATTTAAAAGCTTAAAATAAACCATACTAATTTGTAAAGAGAGAGAGGGACCCTTTATTTGAAAAAAAAAAAAAAAAAAAATTTAAATTTCCTCTCTCTTTTTTCAGGTTAAAAGTGAAATATATATTTCAATCCCTCCTTTTATTAGTTTAGTAGAATAAAAATTCAAATTAAAGTGTGACTGAAGACATCATATTTTAACAGAAGAAATTTAGCCTGAGCATTCGTAAAATAAAAAAAAGAATGACAAAAACTACGTAATACAATTAATAGGCAGAAAGAGAGAGGGAATCCAAAATGATCAGGATTATTTTAATAGGATTAAATTTTGTGATTTGAATATTTAATTATAATACTAGCCAGCTAGCCTAATCGAAAAACAAATATTCATTTGTTCATTTACAAATGTACACATATATTTGATATAGAATTGGGGGATTTGTTATTTATTATTATTATTTGGATGGCTATTTGAATTAGGGACGAATAAATAGAAAGTTAAATAAGAAATATAAAAATCTGGCGTGACGTAACGCACAATACAAAACTTTCTTCTATCTTCGGTTGTCACACAAAATTTTTTTGTGTCGAGATATAAATATTAGCTTAGCTCCAAACTTGACCACGCGTTTCATAAATGGCACTGAGCTATGAATGCTTCCACTTCAGTAAAATATACTTCAATCTTCACGAAAAACTTTACTGATATACTTTTTAAAGAGCATCTAAAAAATAGTTGATTTATAATTTAGAGTAATTTTGAGAAAATCGGAAAAGTACATTAGTAAAATGCTAGTACTTTTTGGCTGAATTTGTTCAACTGTCCGGGAGGGTAGATAACTTAAACATAAAATTTCATTCTCGTAGCTTATTTCCTTCATGCCTTAAATCATCACACACAGACACAAAGACAATTGAGAAAATCACATTTTTGGATCCAGGGGACCTCAAAACGTGTATATGCATCAAAATCTCGACATCGAATTTTCGACATGATCGCAATACTTTCTTACTATATAGCCAAACTTCTTAATAATCCGAGTCATTTTCCAAAATTTGAAATTTTTCGAGAGCCGCAATTAAATATTTAAAAGGTATGCAAAATAAGAGAAAGTAAAACGTATTGAAAAAAATTTTTTTACAGAAATTCTATTTATTGAAAACATATAAATAAAAGTACAAAATATGTGTATTGAATTTAAATATTAAAAATTAAACACGTTTATTTTACCCTACTTCTCTTGATAATTCTTTAAAATTTGGTGAATAATTGGTGACAGCACTTCTCAGTAACATTTATCGAGAGGCACAAATAATCCTTCAAAGAGCCGCAGGTTGGCCACCCCTGGCATATAGGGTTCGAATATAGATATTTTTGAGATAAGGAGCAGTGGTTATGTATTTTGAAATTTTTTAATTTTTTTATTTCTATAAAATTTCAAAAAACATGATCTACTTTTATTACTATCAAAATTTTCAGACTCTGTTGTTGCACAATTTCTAAAAAAAAAAAATTCAAAATATCTCTCTACGTTTTTATTTTTTGGTTAATTTCATATTTCATTCATTTAAATAATTCCACTTTTGGATAAATCCTTAATTTTATGAGTGTGAAAAAAAGAAGTCTCCTCAATATAAAAATAAATATTCCACTTGGAATTTGGATTTTATATAATTTAAAGATCTTTTTTTTAAGAGCAAAGGAAGGAAAAAGCAATAATAGTAGGAATACTTAGCGTTGAGTTGAGTTGAGTTTCTTCTTGATATGACTTAGAGAATGATTTCACTCATTAGAAAAGGAAAAAAATAAAAGGAGAAGAAGAAGAAGAAGAAGAAGAAGGAAAAAAAATATTCGCTATCAACCCATTTACTTTTAATGAAAGAAAAAAATATCCTTATATGGGAATGGATCCAGCTGCTTTTGCGTTTTGCTGGGACTGCCTATATTCGATTTTCTCGTGAATATCAAAAAAAAAAAAAAAAAAAAAAGGAGGAGGAGACAGTTTGAAACTCCAGACTTGGGGCGAGAATTAAAATGTAGTTATAGATAGCTAATTCTACTTTCTGCAGATCTATAAGTTAATTAAAAATCTAACTGAACGCATTGTGTTTGCACAGAATATACTTTCGGATAGTAGGCCTACAGTAGCGTTAAACAGAAAGCTTGACCTTTTAGAAAATGCAACCAAAACTGTACGTAAGATGACGTAAGTGTAAGCACAAAACATGCTTTGACCATTTTAAATCTTTAAAAAAACAAATAAAATATCATTATTTATTCTAAAACTATTTTGAAAACCAAAGTGACGTTTTCAATCATAGATTGAGATCATCTTCAGGCTTGTCTTTAATAAAAAAAAAAAAAAGTTAAAATTTATGACACCTGTATGTAATTTGATATTCTAAGTTCATCTGTAGTTTCTTTCCGGTGTTTGAAGCAGGTTGGAGAATTGTTTAATTAAAACTAAATTCTTTTTAGGTTTATGAATGGATGCATCACTTTTGATGGCCTTCTTCAGAACTTTTGTCTAGATTTTGAAGAAGTCATCAAAATGGCTTAAACGAAAATTGGAAAACCTAATAAAATCTTTGAAAAAGAATTGAGTTTTAATTGAACAACTCCATCCTGTTTTAAAGACCGAAAATGAATGAATTGAATGTTAAAAAAATATCATCAATTCTTATGAGAATATTGTGTTGCTTAAAGTGCTAACAGTTTTCAAGAGAAAATTTAGAAAATACTATTTATGTATTCTAATTTAAGGGCAGTATAACAACCGATGAGGAGGTCCTTGAAAAAACTGTTGGGATCCACTGATCGATATTATTATATAAAAGACAAAGCCTGTCAGTCTGTTTGTGACACATTGACACCGAAACTATCGGACGGATTTTCTTTAATATGTAGAAAGTTTTGGAGGAGGGAGTGTTGGCACTTTAGGAGGAGAAGGGCATCAGTTCTTGGGTGGTTTAAGGGCATCATGAACTCACATTTGGGACCCAAAAGGTAAAATTTATCGAAGGAAATTAGATAAACTTTAAATATTGATAGTTCTAAAATAGGCTAAGAGGATATGAAGGGCATCAGTTCTTAGGGAACAAATTTTTTAAGAAACAATTTTCTCAGCACCACCTAATCTTTGGAGAGGTACTAATTAAGCCGTAATTTCATATGATAATAATCATATTTAAACTTTCTACCGTAGTCTCTTGTTGAAACATTATTATAATGAGGTGTTCACTCAACTATGAGTTGAAAAATATACACTAGGTTATGTGTTTCAAATTATTTATTAATTAAATCACTTGACGCGTTTCGATTTTTACATCATCATCGGAAGTGTTATTACTTACTGATCAGTGCATAGGTTAGTAAGTAATAACACTTCCGATGATGATGTAAAAATCGAAACGCGTCAAGTGATTTAATTAATAAATAATTTGAAACACATAACCTAGTGTATATTTTTCAACTCATAGTTGAGTGAACACCTCATATGATAATAACTCTGTTTTGCATCTCATATACAAGTAAAGGCGAGACAAATACTCTTTATCAAAATAGACATTTTAATTATGTAATTGATATTTAATAAAATTTATTTGTTTGAGAGAATTTTGATTTTGCCAACCAAATTGAATTAAATTCACTAAAATTGAGATTTTTTTTTGAACTTTTTTTTTTAAATAAAAGGATCATTCCGAAGTTTATTCCGATAATAAACTGGAAAAACGCTCTCTATTTATTATTACGTTTATATATATGTACGTATATGGTAAATATAGAATCTGTTTTTGAATTGGAATTTATCCAAATAAATAAATAAATGAGAGACTCTATATTGAATTCATTTCTATTTTATCTCTCTCTATTCTTTTGTTTAATGAATATTTAAAAATCTTTCTTTTTTACTTTCTCTTACCTCTATATATATGTTAATATATATAGAGAGAGAAAGTATTGGATTCATGTCAAAAATTCGATGTCGAGATTTTGATGGATCTTCACGTTTTGAGGTCCCCTGAATCCAAAAAGTGGTTTTCGCGACATGGTCTGTCTGTGTGTGTGTGTGTGTGTCTGTCTGTGTGTCTGTGTGTGTGTCTGTGAACAAAATATCTCAAGAACGAAAAGAGTTAGGAGGTTGAAATTTTATATTTAAGTTAGGCACCCCCATGGGACCTAACACGAAGCTTTTGACCAAAATCGACCAAAGAGTACTAGTACTTTACTGATGCACTTTTTCAGTTTTTTTCGATTTTCTCAAAATTTGCTCCAACGATTTTTTTTTAAATTCAAAAATCAATTATTTTTTAGATTCTCTTTAAAATGTATATTCTCATTTTGTGATTGAAATCTTCTGAAGACCACTTTACTCTTGTTCTCCATAGAAAAGATAGGAGAAATGGTTGCCATGGTAACAAAATATAAATATTTTGCCATACTTATAAATTTTACATCTTGAAAATCGAATGTACCGTACTGTCGGAAACTAAATACATGTCGACACAAAAAATCTGGTGTGACAAGCACAGTACACAACATTCGATTACCGAAGGTAAGAGAAAGTTGTGTGCTGTGCGCCAGTCACACCAGATTTTTTTATAACATTAAAATTTATTTATTGTTAATCGGAGAAGGAATTGCAAAATGTCCATTGAAAAATGAAAGATTGGTGAATTGGAAGAAAGAGAGAGGGAACAATTGATGTGGTGTTGGATAAATTTGAAAAAATTTCTATAATAAAATTTTAATTTAAAAGAAAAATCCAAATTGTCTCAGCATCCACATGTGGAGATTCCCGAGGAATTTGGGATTCTTGGATATATACTATTTGAAATGCATCGTTTTTTTTTTTTTAATATAAATGTCTTAAATTTCTTCAGCTGATCGCCGGTTTATTCAGTTCAAATTAATTAACTATCTCTCGAATAAGTTAGTTGACATTTAAGTCTTTTCAGTTCTTGTTAAGCTAATCATATGATTAAATAAGAGCCCAGATCGTAGTTAACTAGCTAAAACCCAAAGTTCGGATTATGCCTAATTAAGGAGTGAAATTAGAAACACAAACCTTTTTTGTATAAATGCCTTTATTAAATTGTTAACTTCACAAAACTTTCCTTATACTTCAAATGTCTCGTTGTTAATCGGATAAGCTTCGGATTACTAATCTAGAATTGCTATACAACTCGGGTTCAAATCCCACTTGCCGTGAAAATTTCCAAACATTGCCAATGTCGCCTCCGTCTCTCTGTAATGGAGTTAATTACAACTCTGTTGAGAGATAAAAAAAGTGAAAATTCTTATTTTTTTAACTCAAAGGTTAAGCGTGTTAGTGTTTACTATACCGATGATTTGCTATCTGGCGGACAAATTTGCTAGTTGACTAAAACTGAAGCAACTGGGCCGAGTCAAATAAGGCAGGACCTAGGCGCCTGGGTAGGCCACACACAATGCACCTGTGTCGAGCCAGGCGTCCCTGCTCTAAACGACCTTTCAGGTTGTTTTGCAAATTTATTTATTTATCCATCTTTTTCAGTATTATTAATTATGACAAAAATTAATGTCAAAATTTTGTTCATTTTTTTTTTACGACATTTATATTCATCAGATAAAAATAGTCCATTCACTCTCAATCATTTCTCCCTTACGATTAAAATTCCTTCATTTTCGTTTTTCTTTATGATTTTCCATCCATCTTTTCTTCCTCTTAATTCAAATACCTTTAATCTCTCTTAGTTTTTAATCTTAATTGATTTAGGATAACTCTGAGATAATATGGAGAGATCTCTCCCGCCCCTGGAGGACGACGATAATATCAGAGGTCTCCTGCGCTTGGCTGGACATGCAGGCAGGATGATGGATGTTAATTGCAATTAGGATTAACAGCACTAGAGGTTCAATCGTCCAAGATTATATAATTCAACTGAGAGTGAAGGCGGGGGTAGGGGTGGGGGAAGAAGGAATTTCCAATTCATCCACTCTACATAAGCTACCAAAAAATATGGCTTTCTCTTAGCGGGGGAGTTTTCAAACTCCTCACTAGGAAATTTATTCTCTGGCGACAAATGGATCAACGAAGTATAGAAGATAGAAGATCTTTTTAAGGACTTTCTGACTAACATTAATAATTAAATCGGGGTAATATAAAATTTTAATTAAAGTATACACATAAATAAATATGCCTGAACCCCCACATACATGTATATCCTATTTATATAATGAGTATCGTATAATAGAGTTTATATCTCGAAAGGATTAAAAAGCAAACGTGTGGGGTCGTAGGACTCCGGGCAGGAACGAACTTCCTCACGCCTTTTCTTCAACACAGAATATAATCTAATATGAATAGGCTTATTATTTAAATAGACGGAAATCTGGCCAGGGAGCTGCGCCCGTTGGAAGCTCTTGCTCATCTTCCCGCCTACGGTATATAGAAGGAAATAAAGAGAAGATGGGCGTGGCCTCGCTAAGACTTCGGCAAATCTCGCCTTCCTCCGCCGTCGCTCGGGCGCTGGGAACGCATTTTTGTTAGGAACGCGTTTTTGTTACGTTATATTTTCTCCCGATTCAGCCACGTTAAAGAACTTCGTTCCAAAAAAATGTCTATACACTGTGACCAATTGCTATAGCAATTTTTTTTTATATTTTTATTTTCTATTACCTATATACAGGATGTCCCAAAGAACTTGTTCACCAAAATTTTGAACTTTGGTCTATTTATGTTTTAGAATATTATATTCCCTTTTTAAAAAAATAATTTATAGCTTTTGTAGTAATCACCATCAACTTGCTTATTTTCTATGTAATAATAACCTTTTGATTTTCAGAAATACGAGTAAATGATAATTATAGACATTCTGTACATAAAATTTGCTTTTTTATGATTAATTATGATTCTTTAATGTCTAATATAGAGTCCAATTTGATCAAATTAATTTTACAAAGAAAAGTTTAATTATTCTTAATTTTTAAAGATGAACGCTAAATTGGTAGATTTAACAATTAACCTTAAATGACTCAAAATCGGCCGATTTTAGACACCACCACTCAAAATCGTCTTACAAATTAGTCATTAACTAGAATCTAATAATGCATAAAAATCTGGAGTGGCTCATAGAAAATAATTGACCATGATTATGGAAAACAGAAAAGTCGTCAATTATTTATTTAAAAAGAGAATATTCTAAAACATATATAGACCAAAGTTCAAAATTTGCTCACAACTCCTTCCTTGAAAATTTTTAATAAATGAGTTCTGAGGAATACCCTGTCTATATATACAGTACATGCACAATACTTGTTTAAAGTTCAAAGATTGCACTCTAATTGACTTGTAACGTAATGATTTATTTTAAAAAATTTTCATAATTTCGTGAGTTTATTAAATGTTGTTTAAATTTTCCAGGTAAATGTCAATGTAAAATATTCTCTGAAATAAAATGAAATTTTCTCACCAATTGGAAATGAAATCTCTATTTTGGTACTGTAAAATTTATGATGCTGTCAATTAATTTTTTTTTTCTTTTTAACAAATTTGCGAGATTCAAATGCTAATTATCCGGCAGCAAAATAATAATTGATGGAACTTGAATTGATTTACGATTAATTAATTCCCAATACGAAAAATTAATTTTCCCTAATAGGCCCTCTATCTTTCTATTTTCTGCTGCACCCACAGGGTGTCTGTGAAATTTGGTTATTTATCATTATAGAAAGATAGTTATAAACTCCAAAATTTCAAAATGAAATATAACATAAGTAGGCCTATAGTGAATTTATTAGACATTTTCTCTTTATAGAGTATATTTTTTAAGGTTGTTTTGATATTGTATTCATGTTTTTTTTTTGCTTTAATATTGTATGCATATTGTTTTGTTTTTGCGTAATTTTGTATTCATATTGTTATGGTTTTATTTTTGTATGGTGTTTGTATCATTTTGATTTTGTATTTTGTATAATGTAATAAAAAAACTAGGCCTATATCATAATAAAAAATCTATATATATATATAATTCGCTAATGTCCGTCTATCACGGTCAATTTGGGCAACTTCCCGTTGGAATTTCGAAACCAAATTTATATATACTTAAAGGGGACCTTCTAAGGATTACAGAAAAATTTTTTTCGTCCCGAAATTCCAATAATTAAAGTGATATTTTCATATTAAGAACGAAAATTTATTAAAATAAATTTATGGCGAGAACTAGGAGTGTATTAATCATATCCTGAGACGCCGCCCGCTAGAGCCAGGCACAGGACCCGCCAAAAGGGGAGGGGGGAGGGCGCTGTTAGTAACTAATCAAAAATACCAAAGAAATTAGAAAATTTCTTTCGTTTAGATTCTTGTTAATAAAATAATTTCTTCTCTATGATTAATAGAGGTTAGATTTTTTTTTTTTTTTTTTGAATTACGTAGATAGCTATTATCTTACGTTTTTTATTTTCTTTATGGGCAAACTAATCTCAAGGGGGGAGGCGGAGATTTTTTTTTAAGGTTAATGGTGGAGATTTATTTTGTGTGTGTAGTTGTTGGTCGATTTTCATTGGAGATTGTCTATCTCTCTCCCTCTTAGGGCTATTTTTCTTAAAACCCTCCACTCCCTAACATAAAGATACCCTTTTGGCCGATGATCGTCTTTCTTCACGATACCACAGCGTCGTCTTGAGTGCTTGTTTATGGAAGTCTATCGATAAAAATCCTTGATTGATTCTGGCCATATTACTACAACAACAGGCGATGGACCATTTCAGAGGAGGAAGACAAGATGGCACTCTAGTGATATTACATCGGGGATAAAATACAAAATGACAAACAGAGCATTAATTTTATATACCCTTAATCAAATGCTGCTATCTCTAATAATAAAAAAAAATTCTTATAGTCAGCAATTTTAAAATCGAATTTCATTTCAACGATATTTTTTTTTTTAAAGAATGTTGCTTTTTTAAAAAATAGGCAACGAAGTCTCTTAGCTAATCCTTCCTGTACCACCTATTTCGGTTAGATCTGATTAAAAAGAGCGAGAAGCCTTTGGGCCATGGTGTAGTGGTGAGCGTGCTGGCCATTTATACCAAGAGTCGCGGGTTCGCATTCCGTTTCATGCGACAATCTATTTCAATAGGATTGGCTAGCAACCCAATTATAATAATAGAGACGGGGTCTAAATAGCCTTCGATGCATTTAAGCCTTTTTTGCATTTTTTGGGGCTCTTATGACCTGAAATGTAAAGATATATAAAAAATATTGAGGGTGGGTTAGATTTTTTCGCGATTTCGAAAGAACCTATTAACTCTCCCCTTACTATTATATCTAATAGTGCGGGAAAGACGTTATCGCAATCAGCTCTTGAGTAGCTCAATACTTAAAGACATTCTCTTTTTTTTTATTTATGAATGAAATAATATTTTTTTCCAAGTAAAAATTTATTTTTCAATAAATTAACTCCCAAAGGGTTAAATGGAACGCATTCATTTTTTATTAATTAGACATTGTTGGTGTTTTTTTTGTAATTCCAATTAAATCCCACAAAATGTTTATTTATTTATTTATAATTTGCATAATTCGTTCCCTCCAATTAATATCAATGGACTCAGTTCAAAGCTTGTTATTTCCGCTTAATTTTTTAATAGGTAAAATTTTGAGCCAATAAGAAGCCTAAGTGGGTGCATTACCCACTTGAGGGCCCAGGCTGATTGTTCCAACTGGGCTGCGGATGTCAAAGGGAAGATAAAAATTATTAAAATAATAAAATTTCAATTTTTTTACCTTTTTTTTAAAGCAATTACGT
>JAKCPI010012350.1:0-11710 GCA_023213315.1 Euborellia annulipes | reverse complement strand
TCTAGGCGGAGTTTCAGTCGCTTGTTGAGACCTTCTTCAGAACTTATCAGGTCAGGTATCTTAGTTTTTTGGGGGTGGGGGTAATCTGGTGTGACTGTTCGCACAGCACCCTTTCTACTTACTTTGGGTAATTTAAAGTTGCATTTTTTACTTGTTTTACAGAATATATATACAAAACAATTTTTTTATTAATTTTTAAAATTTTTATATTAAAAAAAAATTTTAATTCCCAAAAAAAAATTTTTCTCAAATCTTGGGGAGGGGGAGGGGGTAATTACTCTCTTATATACAGTATATAATATTTTGACAATCGTTCCAAAAACTTATACTTTCAATAGAATATATTTATATTGGTAGCCAATCAAATTGAAAAAAATTTTTTGTCGCATGTGACGGGATATGACCCGTAATCCAAGGGGCAGAAACTGAGCTATGACCTTAAGGGCTGCAGAATGTATATATAGCCAAATTACTTTGGCTAATAATGTCATTATTCATATAACGAAACAAATAAAAAAATTACAAAACGCCTGTAGGGTAGGCAATCCCAACTTTACCCGTAAAAAGCGATAGATTAGAGATAAACGAATAATTCTATTGATTCTACATTATTCATTTCGTTAGTTGCTTTATAATTTAATTGTTTTCAAATCTGTTAAAGAACGATGTCAACATTATCAGCCTTTTATTTTAATGAGTTTTAAAGAATGTTCTCTGTTTTATACACCGGGGGAGAAAAGGCCACCTCTTTATTACACACCGTTTTCATCAACCCTTTATTACCCAATCGATATCTCTCTTTAATTGTTAATTACCTTAACAATTTTATTATTAGGTTGTTAATATGCAAATTGAAGCTATCTTAGATCTTAGCTTATCGGATATGCATTATATATCTATTTGTAAGCAATATATAATTTCTAAAAATAGAGAAAACTATACTCTATATGCTATATAAATAAATATCCTAGATAAATTTCGATCTGTTCGCTCAGGTTTTACTTTCGAATTATGAATTCTAAATATTTACGCCAACAATTGTTTTTACTTTCTCTTACCTATATATGTAATATATTTTCCCCGGGCCATGGTGTAGCATCTACAACGAGTCGTGTCACATTCCGTCCCAGACGACAAAAATTTATTTAAATTGAATTGGCACCAATCAATTTAAATAAATAGAAGTTGAAATTATATTTAAGTTAGGTACGAACGTAACTCGAAGTTTTTGAATAAAATCAGCCAAAGAGTACTAGTACTTTACTGATATATTTTTGCAGTTTTTTCGATTTTCTTAAAATTCGCAACAAGCATTTTGTTTAAAATTTATAAATATTAACTAGGTAGAGCCTTGTTTGAAAAAAGATGGGATTTTTTCAATCAATGCTCAAATAGACTGTTCATTAGCCTGTCAATATATCGTTTAAGATTGCAAGTTTGAGAGATATGTTTGTGCTTAAGATTGGACAAAATTGCACCCCCTGGAGTCGAACCAGGACCTCCACGCTTTCGCAGTGGGTGGACTACCCTTATCCTAAGGCGCCGGCCCAATAAACACAATATCTCCCATCCGCCTATTATACTAATGAAATTAAATATTTCTCTAGGCAATGAAATTTTAATTTCATTAGTATAATAGTTTTTTTTTTTTTTTTTTAACATTCACACTTTTTTCTCATTCACACCACACTCATAAACACATTCACACAGTCCTCACGGCAACTCAGGCTTTTGACGATAACCTTTGTATTGAAAATATCTATTGGGGGTCCAGGCATTTCTATTTAAGCCAAGTATAATAGTTAAATAAGCTTTTAATCAAAATCGGCCAAATAGTACTCTATTAGTACTTTACTGATGTACTTTTTCAGTTTTTTCGATTTTCTCAAAATTCCTCCTACAATTTTTTTAAAATTCATAAATCAATTATTTTTTAGATGCTCTTTATATTCTCATTTTGCCATTGAAATCTTCTGAAGACTACTTTACTCTTGTATTTCATAGGAAAGATAGGAGAAATGGTTGCCATGGTGGAAACTAAATATATGTCGACACGAAAAATCTGGTGTGACAAGCACAGAACACAACTTATCTTCAGTAATCGAAAGTTGTGTGCTGTTCGGCAGTCACACCAGATTTTTGTTTTTAATTATTCAAGCTAGGTTTATTTAAACAATTTATTTATTTAAACAAATATTAATAATTTATTTATTTAAACAAATATTAAAATATAGACCGAACCTGAATCGTCTTGGATACTTAATTAGGAAAAAATTTTAATTTTTCAAAATAATCATAAGATGTGGTTTATGAAATTTTACATTATAAATTTATTTAAAGAAATGAATGATTTATAATAATCTTATCATGGGTCACCATAAACCCATAATATCTAGAGTAAAAGAGTTGTTAAGAAGTATTCCACCTTAAAACTTCCACACCGATACTGTGAAAATCCTCATGAATATTAAATTTACCGATTACAGATTTTGTCTGGAAATAATTTAACCCTCACTGTTTCTAAAAATTTATACTTAATTCTTAACTATATTCTAATCTCTTTATTAAATTACTCTCAAAGTCATTTAGACATTAATTTCTTCTTAACCTTACTGCTATGTTAGAAAGTATCAACTCGCTGCTGCTGTTCTCTCTCTTAAGAAAACTAATTTTAAACAAGGCCAAGTTTATACAGTATATTTTCAGATTAAAATATAAGAATTATTGATTAACCATATTTAGTGTCAAATATACAAAAATACTATTCTAGTGTTAGTCAGGAAGCCGAAGGAACTTTGCAGCCAGGAGATTAAATAAAAATCTTATTTAATTTTTATTTGCCGACGTGTTTAGTGTTAGTAATTAATTTTATTGGTAGAATCGGTCTATTAGTTACCTGAGTTGACACTTACAGTTTTACTCAATCCCTTCAAACGTCAGGTCGTGCGACGAACCAGCTAGATTCTTCCAATACCTACTTCGAAATATATGATATTGGCTAGAAAAGGATTAAAAAATAAGCCTTTTAAATTTTATCTATCTATAACCATATAAAAAGATGAGATGTTGATGTTTAGTTGACAGGTTTCTGTCTGGCTGTGGCCTGCCTGCCTTTCCTAAAGAATAATCAACCATTTAACTTGTCTTTTGATATTTCTTAAATTCATTTTTTTCTCAGGCAATTTTCAAAAGATGTTTATTATGAAATCGTTTGAAAATATTTTCCATCTCTTAAAAATAAATATTCAAAGAATCCAATTATTTATTATACTTGAATTATAAATGTCATCTTTGACATTTTGAAGGCATATTTTAAAATCGTAAAAATCTTACTTAAAAAAAATCGCTTGTTAGGAATGTTATTCTAAGAGCTCACAAAACATAAGCTTACTTTACATTTTTTAAAACTAATTAACTGGTATGTATATCAGCCGTGCGAAAACAGTCTCGTCCACTTAGCTTAATTTTACCTTCGGCTGATGTTGCAGGTCAAGTAAATAACATAGACATAAATATTTCAACATGAATGCTCGCATTGTCTCTAAAGTTACTTGAGCCAATCTTTTTCACATGGCTGCTCAGGTTACTTTACTGATTATCTTTATTGTCGCTTATTTTAAATAATTAATTTTGATACTAATTGCATAATAAATATGAATTAGTGCTTTGTTTTCTTTATTTAAATCAGCGTTTTCCAAACTGTGAGGCGCGCCTCCCTAGGGAGGCGCGGACTAGTCTAAGGGGAGGCGCGAATATTGGCCACCAGGATCAATTTTGTAACTGGTTGCTAGTTTTATAAATCAAATAATAATATTTAGAAGATTCTGGGCCATTTGTATACCAAATGGCTTAAATAAAAATGCCTGGACCCCAATAGATATATTAAACATTCGAGTATCGTTCTTAAATGGCCTAATTTTAAATGGGAAAAAAGTGTAAGTGTTACAAAAAAAGATTGGATTAGGGGTTGAAAAATTGAAAAAAATGTTTTTTTAATTTATTTTAGCTAAATCGAAGCCACTAAAAAGAAAAAATTCAAAAAATAGCGTTGATTATTATTTTGATTAGGGGGATGAAGGGTTGATTATTATATATTATGCATTTTATCGTTGAAAGGCCTTGGAATATTCCAAATCACTTGTTGACATTCTTTTCCAGCTCTAAATATAGTTAGATTAGAGCAAACGGTATTTTTTTACTTTTAATAAAAAGGGAATTGTTATTTTCATTTATTTTTATTCCTATACAAACAGAGAGACGAATCTCTCGTCCAGTCGAGTCGAGTGCGTTGCCGGGCTGCAGGCGCTGCTCTTTTTTTGTGTTTAAAGTGAATCAAAGTGAATAATTAATAGAGTGTAACCCACCCTGACCACTCCGTCAGCCAACACACCCTCTTGAGAGTCTTATTAAAGGTAATTATTATGCATTTTATCGTTGAAAAAAAAATGATAGAAACAAATAATTTGGCTTCGAAAAAGGATTCTTTTGAATATGAAATTAAATATTTTGTATTTCACTAAGGGTAGAGGGAGAATATAAGCTGTTGAAAGGGGGGGGGGGAGTGAAGGTGTTTTTCAAAAAAAAATAGTTTTTTATTTATTTATTTTTTTTAAAATACTTTCTCATTCACACTCACACACACATTCACAGAGTGTTTTCGACAACTCAGGCCATATAAGACTTTATACGATAACCGTTATTAATTAATAATATTCATATTGGAGGTCCAGGCATTCTTATTTAAGCCATTTGGTATCCAAATCGGACCCGCGATGTTCGGTATAGACTATATTTTTGTTAATCAAATTTCCTTAATATACTTTTACACAGGGGTGGATTAAGGGTTGAAAATTAAAATAAAATTAAAATTAAAATAATTATTTATAAATGTATTCAAATTATTTTGCGACTAATTTCGCGGTGAACGCTCGCATTTCCTTAAAGGGGAGGTATGAAGACATTAACAAGGGGGGTTAATGCCCCATCCCCTATAATGCATAAAAATATTAATGTTTTTTCAATACTTTTACTAAAAAATAAGTGCATTCCGTTTCAGTTAAAATTTATATTCAATATTTAGCAAATAGGCTAGTGGAGTAGAAACATTTTAATGTCATTCTAAAATTTCTTATTACTGGGGCGGAATTAATTTTTGAACATTTCGAAACTCCTATAAACAGATAATAATAACACAGGGTAACTTCGAATCGGGAATCCATTGAATCCCTTGCAGAATATTGTAGGGAGTTTTTCATTAGGTAGAAAAGTAAGATCTGATTAGTCCACTTAGAATTTTACTAGGCTGAGTTTCCGCATCTTTTTATATACAAGTTGGAAAGGCGCGGCTTCGCCGCGCCGTTCCCAACTTGGCCCTGGCGGGCGGCGTCTCGGGACACGATCAATAGTTTTCCCCTAAATTTTAAAGCCCATATGGTTTTTGTCCAAATGAAAATTCGCTGAATCAAGTTTAAAATTAGAGTATTCGCCCTGCCCGGCCTGTGGGTTTTGAAGGCCATGAAAAAAATTACGGGCAGGTAGCAAGTCTAAATTTACTTTAATAAACTGATTCGGGAGGACGGGCATGCAAATGAAATAGGGCGGGCCAGGGCCGGATCTAGGGGGGGGCAGTGGGTGCATGTGCCCCGGGCGGCAGATATCAGGGGGCGGCAATTAAAAAAAGATTTACTAAAAAAATACTAAAAAAAAGAATTTTGTATAGAAAATTTTGAGGGGACGCCAAATTAAATTTTGTCCCTCTAAAAAATCTCGTAGTTCCGGCCCTGGGGCGGGCAGGGACCTATTAAAAAAAAAATCAACAATTTTAAAATATTTCTTTTTCTGACATCTGAAAAAGTTTATTTTTTATTATATGCCTAAATTTAAAGATGTTAGAAAAATTAAATATTTTTAAATAATTTTTTTTATTTGATGTATTATTTAAAACTTTTTATTAAATAAAAGAAAATGTATCTTTTATTTTATACAATGTATGATTCAGGGTTACTTTAAATAAAATTATTTTATTTAAAAATTGCTACACATTGATTCATTCATTCGCTAAATTTTCGTCGGGTACTGGAAGGTTTGAAAAATTTCCGGGTGGGTCTGAAGAATGGTAAAAAATACCCTAAGTCAAAAAAAAATATGGGTACGGGCCAAAAAAAAATCGGGCCGTGGAGGGGTCTATGAGAGAATGAGTTGAACATATGATTTGAAGTTATCTAAAGAAAAAATTGAAATAATCTATAATTTCGTTCATTTTAGATCATATACTAAACCTTGTCTTAGAATACTGGAGGCTCATTCAAAGCATCAAAAAAAAAAAAAAATTTCTTCCATTTAGAAGTAGTTTTAAATACCCTAATTTAATTTAACTTTCTTTATTTTCCTGTATAGTACATATTTTAATTTTTTATACAGAGATAATAAAAAATATTTTCATATTTAGTTGGCTTCGAGCAATGCTCCCAATTCAACTCCCCATGTTTGGTAATTTCCGGTATCTATATATATAAGTTAACTATATACTGTATATTTTCGAGGAAAAATTTAAAAAAAACCTCACGACCTTTAATTTGGTAAAGAATTGTTGTATAAAAAGTGTATAAAATAAAATTTAGTTAAAAAAGTAATTTATCCCTGATATTAGTTCGTTTGGATGGATAGAGATTTTCGTTTTGAATTTGTTGACTAATTCTGCCATATATTTGTCTAAGTCCTCTACGTCGAGGGCGACCCTTATTATATTGTTGTTTATTAGGGGAGGTGGATTGGCGATTGCTCTGAGCGTTTTGTTCTGGATCCTGTGCAAAAGGTGCACGTTTGACTTGGAAGCGTGTCCCATCCAAAGCGGCGCTCCATAGGTAAGGTGTGTTCTTATCATGATCTTAAATAAGCCTATCTTCCACTCAACGTCGAGGGCACTCCTTGGATTCGTTAGCGGCCAAATGAGGTGACTTGCAGTGCGAGCTTTCTGTGCAATCTCGTGGATGTGCTTTGCCCAGTTTAGCAAATACCCTAAACAATGCCTGAATTAAATGAAATGGTATTCAATTTTTACAAAATTTAATCTAGAATGTGAAAACCTTTGGATATCCAAGATATCTTTTGCCATTAAAAAGATATAGCTAAAATTGTATACAAATATCTCGGAAAAAAATATCTACTTAAAAGTTTGTCTCGTGATTGACGAATAGATAGTATACTAAACCATGTCTGAGAATGCTGTAATGTGGCTCATTTGTTTCCAAATTTAATGTAGAATAATACAAAATTATGAGATTGAAGATATCTCTTACCATTAAAAAAATATAGCCGAAAATTGAAAGAAACTCTTCAAACAAACAAACAAAAAATAAAAATTTCTTCCATTTTTAGAAAAAGTTTTAAGAACTTAAATAGAGGCTTATCAGGTCCAAACTGGGCTCGTTTTTAAAGGAAATCTAATGTAGATTATAAAAAGTAAATCATATCTAAGACATTGATAATCGTTTAAAAAATATGGCCATGAATATGAAAAAAATTAATAAAAAAAAGTTTTGTATCACACGCCAAAAGTTGCACAGCCGCTAAACAATGCCTTAGATTAGTGCAAAGGGTCTCATTCTTTTCCAAATTTAATGTAGAAAAATACAAAAATATGAGATTGAAGATATCTCTTATCATTCAAAAAATATAGCCAAAAATGTAAAAAAATAATCGGCTAAAAATGAGTTTTTTGTAATTTAAAAAAAGGGGGTATAACTTTTTTCATGATTTTGGATTTTTCTAGTCGTCAGCAGATGGTACTGAATCAAATAAAAAAAACCGCAATTGTCTAGCTTGTCTAAAGACACAGATGTTTAAAAACCATCTCAAAAAATGAAAATTTTCGTGTTATTTTTTTCACACTTGAAAATTAAATAGAAGGGGTTGATGAAAAAAAATGAAATTTAGCTGACTTAAAGTATAGGATGTGAGGAACATTTCGCAAAAAAATTATTGAAATTAGACAATAAATACTGAAGCAAAAAAACAATGAAAATGAACTGAAGCCGCGGCAAAATCATCAAAAATGAGGTTCTTTTTGCACGAATTATTTATATGTGTAAACAAACCTCAAAAATAGTTAAAAGAGGTTTGTCATTTTCAAAATTTAATGCAGATTATTGACCAATTCAGATATTGAAGATATCTTTAACCGTTTAGAAGATATGAGTGAAAAAATGAAAAAATATCGTGAAATTTTTGAAAAAACATCGAAAAAAATGAGTTTTTCCCCTCTTAAAAAAAAGTGGTACAACTTTTTTTAAGATTTTGGATTTTTCTATTTGGTTTTAGTGGATTCTGAATCTAATGCAAAAAACTCCATATCTCTAGGTGGTCTAGAAGTACCTTAATCAAAAAACGTCTTTTCAGCTTTATTATAATAATAGATTAATATAAAACTAATCTCAATGAATATTTGAATTTTTTACTTTCCCTTGCCTATATATACAAGTTAATATACATATATAGGGCCTATAGAGAGAAAGTATTGGATTCATGTCAAAAATGATGTCGAGATTTTGATGGATATAGGCTACATATGAGTCATTCCATGCCAAATCGACAAATTTTTTTCCCTGACCCCCGCGGATTTCGCTGAAAATTTCCTATTTTTTTCTACACCTTAAAAGACATTTTTTAGAATTTTTTCAAATTTTTTTTTACCCAACTAAAAAAAGTTATTCAATTTAAAGCATGAATGAATTGAGCTACGAGGTTGAGATTTTATATTTAACTTAGGCACCCCCCAAAGCGTGAAAATAAAATTTGAGAAAAATATTTTTCTTCAGGAATGAAAGTTAGAAAAACGAAGCCAGAATTTTTTCTTTAAAAATATATAATATTTTAACAGCTGACGTTTCGGCTTTTTTTCAAAGCCATCCTCGGAGCTGTTAGTGGTCATCCGAGGATGGTTTTACCAAGGCCGAAACGTAAGCTGTTAAAATATATTTTTAAAGAAAAAATTCTAGCTTCGCTTTTTCTAACTTTCATTCCTGATACAAATTCCACCAGCCATAAAATACCCTTATACCAGCTTTTTCCAAACTGTGAGGCGCGCCTCCCTAGCAAGGGCGGATACAGGGGGGAAGTGTAATTACCCCCCCCCCCCCCCCCCGAGATTTGAAAAAAAAAAAAAACTTTTTTTGCAAAAAAATTTATTTTAAATATTATATTTTTTTTGTTTTTGTATTATTTTATAAATTGGGGGTGGGGGAGGCGTCATAAGATTAATTATTTTTAAGAGAGGCGTGGTAACATAAAAGTTTGGAAACCACTGATTTAAATAATAAAATCAGTGATGCATAGCAATTTCCTTTTAAAGGGGCTCGTGAGCGAAGTGGTTACGCATGTTTTTCCCGATAAGATGGCGTATTGTTTCGTAAAAAGTATGCCCAAAAATCAAGTAATTCAAAAATTTGTTAAGAGATGTCAGAATGGTAGCTACCCAGACAGCCTGGAATATTGCAGTAATATTGCAGCAATTTTGCCAACCTTGCACAATATTGACAATATTGGAGCAACATTGCTGTAATTTCGCTGCGCAATATTGAAGTGAAGACATTGCAGAAATATTGAAGCAATATTGCTGTGGCAACATTGAAGTGTGAATATTGCGACAATATTGCAGTGGCAACATTGAATAGTGAATATTGCAGCAATATTGCATCAATATTGCTGTTGCAATATTGAAGTGTGAATATTGTTGCAATATTGCATCAATATTGCTGTTGCAATATTGAATACTGAATATTTCAGCAATATTGCAGTGGCAATATTGAAGTGTAAATATTGCTGCAATATTCCTGAAATATTACAGTGGCAACATTGAAGGGGTGAATATTGAAGCAATATTGCAGCACAATGTTGCAATGGCAACATTGAAGTATGAATATTTCAACAATATTGCAGTGGCAATATTGAAGTGTAAATATTGCAGCAATATTCCTGAAATATTACAGTGGCAACATTGAAGAGTGAATATTGAAGCAATATTGCAGCACAATGTTGCAATGACAACATTGAAGTATGAATATTGCAGCAATATTGCAGAGTCAATATTGAAGTGTGAATATTGCAGCAATATTGAAGTGGCAACATTGAATAGTGAATATAGGGTTAAAATTATCATATCAACTGAAGAGATGAAGTGGCTGTTATATTTGACAATAAGAGGATAAAGGAGCAAGCAGCCAGGTAGTAGTCTCCACGAAATGAAACTCTCTATTGAGGATAGAGAGTTTCATTTCGTGGAGACTAACTACCTGGCTGCTTGCTCCTTTATCCTCTTATTATCATATCAACTTTATAACATTCATATTAAATTAATTAATGCCCCCGGGTGTGGCATAGTAGGTAGCGTGCCTACCTCATATGCCAAACGTCGCGGGTTCGGACCCAGGCAGACCGATGATTTTATTTAAGTCATTTGGATACCAGATGGCTTAAATAGAAATGCCTGAATCCTCAATATATATACATTAATTACAACGCTTATCGTCTAAAGTCTTAAATGGCATGAGTTGCCGAAAAGACTGTGTGAATGTGTGTGTGAGTGTGAGTGCGAATGAGAAAAAAGTGTGAATGTTTTTTTTTTAAATAAAAAAAAAAAAAAAAATTAATTAATGCCCGTGATGACCCGTGGCTCAGAGAGAAGACACTAGATTCTTGAGCCTGGGGTCCAGGATTCGCTTTCCGTCCCCAGCAAGGGTGGTCCCAGAGGGGGGTCAAGGGGGTCGTGACCCCCCCCCCCACCAAAAAAAAATCTTTTTTTTTAACACACACTTTTTTCCCACTCACTCTCCCATTCACACAATCTTTTCGGCAACTTAAGCCATTTAAGACTTAAACGATACTTATATTTGATTAATATATATTTATTGGGGTCCAGGCCCATTTATTTATACTATAAAAAAAAAAAAAAAAACAGTGACCCCCCCTCCAAATGTAAGGCTAGGACCGCGCTAGGTCCCCAGCGAGAAAAATTTATTTCATTTGAATTGACTGCAAATAATTTGAAATAAATAGGGATGGGGTCTAAATCGCCTTAGATACCGAAAAGAAAAAAAATTAAAAAATTAAAAAAAAAAAAATTTTAAATATTAAAAATTATTATTTTTTTACAATTTATAAGTGACTTTTTGTTTAAAAAAAAATTTAATAGTACTACATACGAATTAAGTAGCTTAAAAAGTGTTGAAATTTCATATAGCAAAACGTCCGAGGCAGTAAAGGAGTCGAATATTGGAATCAAGACATTGGAAATATTGGAAATGCAAAAAACTCGTGTTCAAATCCCTCTATGAAGAAGTTTTTTTTACCCTGCAATATTGCCACAATATTCCATGCAATATTGCCACAATATTCCATGCAATATTTCCACAATATTGCATGCAATATTCCACATATTCCATGCAATATTGCCACAATATTCCATGCAATATTGCCACAATATTCCATGCAATATTGCCGGAATATTCCCGTAATATTGCTGCAATACTTGTAATATTTTTGTAATATTGCAACAATATTCCATTCAGTATTGCCACAATATTCCTGCAAGTTACAAAGAGGCGGACATAGGAATATTGCAACAATGTTGCTGTATTGTTCCTGCAATATTCCCTGCAAGGTTAAATATTGCAATGTAAGATTCCTGCAATATTAATGCAAGATTCCAGGCTGT
>JAKCPI010012349.1:0-19290 GCA_023213315.1 Euborellia annulipes | reverse complement strand
AGATACGTAAGGCTTATAGCCGGTAGTTCAATCAGGATAGGTGAGGAGAAGAAGAAAATTCGCAGCTAGTTATATTTCATTATTTTTATTCCCATTATGTTGACGTTTCGGTCCCGGTCGGGACCATCTTCAGAACAAATGGGTGTTAAGTATGTGTAAATTATATAATCCAATCATATATCATTCATAGAACTTGAGAAGATATGAATATAAATAAATTATATTAGTTAGAATATAATTGAAAATTGAATGCTCGAGAGAGACAATAGACACGTCGCAAGACAAATCAGGAGTGATTTTCGTTTTCTTTTGCGGAACCTAAGTTTTCCACCCTGCGGTGAAATTTTTTTTTCGGGGGGGGGGGAGAGCAAATCCCGCTGATGTCTGTATAACCCTATATATGTATATGTGTTTGGGAAATTTCGGAGGGGGGGACAGACCCCCTCGCCCCCCCCCCTCTTATATACGCCCCTGTCTCCTATAAATTTAAAATTTTTCCCACTCTCAATACCATTATTATTTTTTTTTTTTAGTAATTTATGGGCAAAACTCCAAGATGATCCTTTCTTGCACCGAAATATTTCAGGTTTTTTAAAGAGATGATTCACTCTTGTGCTCACTTGCCCTAGGGGCAATCTAGGGGTGATCCATTTAAAACTTTCGTTATTTCAGAAACGGACTTGCACAAAGATAGTAGAGGCAATTTGAAGATTATTTGTGCAAAAAACTCAAAATTGCATTTTTTGAGCTAGACCGGTCTTGAACTGGACCGACCATATTATACCCCTATATTAAGGCCCAGCGAGGCACGTAAGTCATTTAATAATACAAGAAAACATTTAAAAAAATTTCTTTACGAATGATATATTTGATGACGATTTCTTCTCTATAGAATGAGTAGAAGGCGATGATTTATTTTATTAGGAGATAATTATTATTTATGTCTTGGACCTTGGATCATTATCATATTATGATCAACATCAAGAGAAAGAGAGAGAGAGAGAGAGCTTAATGCTATATTTACTTTTGCGACGAGTCTATTATCATAATAATTGTGAAAAGAAAAATAAATTCATCAAACGACAGATGATGGGTTAAATAAAAAAAAAAAAAAAAAAAATGGTAGAAGAGAATATTTATTCAACCTTTAAGAACTCGCCTTTTATTATTGAGTTCAAAGTAAATAGCTTCATTTCTATTTGGCAATATAAATACATCTATGTCTATGATTCATAAGAGAAAAAAAAAAAATTGAAAAATAAACGAAAACAAAAAAAATTATTTAAATATTAGGAGGCTCCGCCTCTCCCCCCCCCCGCCCCCTCCACTTGCTATTGCTGTGTTCGAATATTTTTTCTGAAAATCCCAAATATTAGGGAAAAGAGTATAGGGTGGGGTGATTAACGATATGGTAAGTATACAAATATTAAGGAGGTTATATATTTATTCTCTTTCTTATCTATATATGTAACAGTGGTTCCCAAGTGGGCGATTTGATTTTTCAGGGGGGGGCGATGAGTAATCATAGGGGGAAAATTATTAGAGTTTAGAAAAAATTAAAAGAAAAAAAAAAACCAAAGAAAAATATTCCATTTAGAAGATGGTCAGGATAGAAGAGGACAAAAAATTGTCATAAAAATAAAATATTCTGAAGAATCCAATTCCAATCTATAATAACGTCATTTTTGTTTCCATTAAATAAAAATTTACCGAAAAAAAGATCCATTTTCTTCTTAAAAAATAAAATGATTATTAGATTTTAAAAAGATAGGGGGGAAGTGGGGCAGATTCACACAAGGGGCACCTTCAAGAACTAGATATATCTGATGATTGACGCACATCAATAAAATGTCTAATGCGTGTAGGCGTAGCTTACTCATGTGTGTGGTTGCTGACGGAGTTTGACAGCAGTCGATGTAAACCGCGGGTCGGTGTGACAGGGAACGTGATTAGGCCATACGTAAGTAATAAAAATAACTTCACTTTTAACGTCATTTTTCAAATGAAAGCTGCTCTCTAAATTTTTCAAATCGATTTTATTTAAAAAGATAATAGGCTCTAGTTTGTTAATTGGTCGGTGAATAATTCTATATATGGTTGCCTTTTTTAAAAAAATTTTGATTTCATTTTCTTGCAATGGGGTAGGTTCAAGCAGACGTGTGTGGGGCACATTCACACAGTGTGTGCTTGTGAAATTCGAAAAAAAGAAGTCCGTTATATATATATGTTGGACAAATCATCAAACACGGGTTTGAGAGAAATAATGGTTTCATTTTTTGAGGAAGAAACCAGAATCTTCTATGAATTTTGTCTTTCCAGACGTCAAAGATGAAGGATCAGTAGATTACCGGATCCTAAATCAGCTAAGACAGCTAGGACCGCAAACATTTTAAGATTCAACAAAGATCTATCTATATAAATAATAAAAAAACCTATATTTCTGTTTTTTTTTTTTTTTTTTTTTTTTTTTTTTAACACACACTTTTTTCTTATTCACACTCGCACTCACATACACAATCAGACAGTATTTTCGGCAACTCAGGCCATATAAGACTTTTTACGATATCCGTTATTTAATATACATATATGGTGTCCAGGTATTCTTATTTAAGCCATTTGGTATCCAATTGGCTTAAATAAAATCATCGGACTGCTTGGGGTCCGAACCCGACGACGTTTGGTATACGAGGTTAGCACGCTAACCTCTACACCAAGCCCCGAGGGCCTATATTTCTGTTATTCTTTATTACTTTTGTATTTCTTATCTTTAGTTTGTATTCTTTATTATTTTGATAGTTTGATTTTGATAAATAAATAAACATTTAATGCACAACTTGTGTATTTTTTCACATTCATGAATCTGCCCCATAGCCTGCGTGAATGTGCCCCACATGTGGGGCACATTCACGCACTTTTAATTTTTTTTTTTAAAGTGTTACAAATAGCCGTACAAATGTATTTACACAAATTTCATGTTTTTGATATAAAGTCAGATAGTAAAACTATTGATTTTTGATGAATCGATATAGATATCGATACCCGAAAGAATTATATAAGATGAAATGTAAAAAATGTGGGTGAAGCTGCCCCACCTTCCCCTATAGGTGGAGATAAATATTATAAATCTTCACTACTACTCATAATAGTGAGTAGTTTTCAAAATAAATTTTTGCCATTAATTGTGGTTAATTTTAGTTAGTAATTAATAATACATTTTAACTAAAAAAAATTTCAACATTTCGGTCACTAATTCTACAGTTGTTGAATTTATTCACTTTGAAAAGAAAGCTTTATCACAGAATCTATGAATTTGATTCAATTTGAACCATGTAAATTTTGTGTATGTACAGTGAGGGACAATATTAAGTCCCACCCATGCGTTTTCTACTTATGATTATTTCATTGTTTTAAAAGAAATATTATATATTTTTTAATGGAAACCGAAAAACCGAAAATACTGTGTGAATGTGTGTGTGAGTGTGAGTGTGAATGAGAAAAAAAGAGTGTGAATGTTTTGAAAAAAACAACAAAAAAAAAAAAAGGAAACTTTCATGGTTCAAAGAAAAAAATTTCCAATAAAGATTTTATTTTCTTCTATAAAAACAATAAAATAATCACAAGTAGGAAAAGCATGGGTGGGACTTAATATTGTCCCTCACTGTACAGCAGGTATAGTTCTGTTACATACAATGAAAATGAAAAGGGGGCGATAGGTGTTAGTCAACCTCCAGAAAGGGTCGATGGGCCACAAAAGGTTGGGAACCACTGATTTGTAATATTGTATAGGCCTATAGTTCCCCTTTGGGAGATTTTAGAAATTTAAAATTTTTTTTTTTCAATTCTTATGAAATTTTGTATTTATTTAGGATTCTCTATCTATATATATAAAAATGAAATGGGAAAAATGTATGTATGTATGTAAATATGTATGTATATGTTCTATAGAAATCCACAATTTTCAATGAATCCATTTGAAATTAAGTACACATATAGTATATGGCTCTGGGAGTAACGTAGTAATAATTTGAATCTCTTAAATGTTTTGGAAAATTAATTATAATCAAATTTCTTCAATATGGGAACACAAAATCAACAAATTGGCTAGAAAATAGAGAGCGTCCTTTATGCTGTGTGAACCAGCTTCCTACCTGACTATGGGCTGGGGGTGGGGGCTACGCAGCAGTTGAAAAACGAAGAGAGGTGACTGACCCTTTAAACAGTCATAAACAGACCCTTTTGTGCTGTTCCCAATAGGTACCCTCGCCTCGCTTGAATATAAGATCCTTCCTTAACATCTTAACACTTGCATTGCAACAAGAAATATCCCAAATTGGGAATAAACTTCCTCGCCGAAGGCGAGCAAAGGGGGTCCAGGGGCGCAGCCGCAGCGTAGGCAGAAAGCCCGCCGAAGGCGGAGCTGCGACTATTATGTATAAAATATAATATGAGATTAAAATTTTGTAAAATAACCATAGTTTATTTCAAGCAGTCAACATTTAAAATACAGAGAACCTATTAGCCCAGTCAAATTAGGTGAAAATAAGGGTCAACCTCGGAATGAAAGATAATAAGCTGAATTTTTGTATGGACCTTTATTTTGGCATTCTAAATGATGTCTCAAAAGTCACATATGATCACGTGTCCGCGTCACGCGGTATTCCAGGTCAAAGGTCACGAAAATCAGTTTTTCGCGAATATCTCGTTTCCTATACCTTAAATGATATTCGGACCTATTATAAAAGTTATAGAGGATGAAATTCTCTACAATTTATATCTGAAGCATTTTTTTATACGACTAACCGTTTTTGAGGTAGAGCGTAAAGAGTGCACAGCGCATAGCCTTATATGGCTTAATGCACGTAATGTGTGGCTCGTGGTATCGTACGGTATTGTAAGTCGTATAAAGTTTATTAATGATTAAAAAACAAATGCCATTATTTACTTACTAATTATTAATTATTTATATTTAATTATCTCTTTAACTCTTATATTTAACTATAGTGATTTTATACTTTTAATTCTGTTTTATATTATATATCTTAATTATATTTTACGTAGAAAAAACATGTACACGAATATAATATATTTTATTTATATCTTTATTTATCATTCATATATCGCATATGATACATTTGCATGTGGTAAAGCGCGCCTTCGGCTACGCCCCCTGGATCCCCTTGCTCGCCTTCGGAAAGCAAATGCTTCAAATTTATTCTTGCTCATTGTTTGGAAACGTAACTCGCCGAAGGCGAGCAATTGCAAAATTCCAAAGTTTCGAATTTCTCTCTCCCGCAAAATTAACTCCTGGGACCAATAACTACATTATTACCCCCAGCACTAGCTGAACTGTTAAACACAATATTTTGCAACTGCAAGAATGGTTGTCTCCACGCTGGGAATGCAGGAAGTCGGGGTTAAAATGTTCTCCTGCTTGTGGCTAGTGAAACGGACAAGCTTGCCACAACGTTTCAACATATCAAAATAATCCTGATGAAGAGAGTGCAAATGACCACGAAGTCCTTGAAGGTTTGGAGACAAATATTATCGATAACGAGGATGATGTTAACGAATCACAAATTAGTGACCGACCGGAAGAAGAATAAGGGAATTAAGTTCCATTTGCTAAATATGTAAGTAAGGTCAACCAAAATCCACCCAATATTTGAACTGAAATTGTAATAAATGTATCATATGCGATATATGAATGATAAATAAAGATATAAATAAAATATATTATTTTCGTGTACATGTTTTTTCTACGTAAAATATAATTAAGATATATAATATAAAACAGAATTAAAAGTATAAAATCACTATAGTTAAATATAAGAGTTAAAGAGATAATTAAATATAAATAATTAATAATTAGTAAGTAAATAATGGCAGTTGTTTTTTAATCATTAATAAACTTTATACGACTTACAATACCGTACGATACCACGAGCCACACATTACGTGCATTAAGCCATATAAGGCTATGCGCTGTGCACTCTTTACGCTCTACCTCAAAAACGGTTAGTCGTATAAAAAAATGCTTCAGATATAAATTGTAGAGAATTTCATCCTCTACAACTTTTATAATAGGTCCGAATATCATTTAAGGTATAGGAAACGAGATATTCGCGAAAAACTGATTTTCGTGACCTTTGACCTGGAATATCGCGTGACGCGGACACGTGATCATATGTGACTTTTGAGACATCATTTAGAATGCCAAAATAAAGGTCCATACAAAAATTCAGCTTATTATCTTTCATTCCGAGGTGAAACCCTAATTTGACTGGGCTATATGGAAATTTTGAATCGATTGCCTTTTATTCTTTTTACTTTCTCTTACCTCTATATATATGTTAATATATATATAGAGAGAAAGTATTGGATTCATGTCAAAAAATTCGATGCCGAGATTTTGATGGATATACATGTTTTGAGGTCTCCCAAGTTCAAAAAAGTGTAAAAACAATCAGCGTTAAAAAACGCCATTCTCTAAACAAACTTTTAACAGCGTCGCGACGTTGCTTTTATTTCAAAGCTATCAAAATTATAACCTTACTTTTTAGGTTAAGGACGCCATGTTTATTTTAAACACGACGTTAAAATATTAAAGCCAACCTCCAGACATGGCATTAATTTTTAAAACTATTTACTAAATGTTAACGCTTTGGCTTTAAATTTTTGTTTAAAGAATAGCTATTTGAGATAAGGAAGTGATTTTGAATAGCATAAAAAAATGCTATTCCAAAAATCCCTTTTAACGTTGATTATTTTTACATTACTTTTAAACACCCATTTGTTCCCCAACAACGAAAAACAACAACCCCCACCACAATGGATGTTAACAAACACCACAAAGGGCGAAATAAAGGAAGAAGGACCCCCCCAAAAAATGGGGTAGAACCCCCCCTGGAATAGCCATGTATAACATCTTTAAAATATATGAAATATAAAAAATAAAATTGTCGAGAAGAGAAAAAAAAGGGAGAAAAAAAAAAAAAAAAAAAAAAAAAAAAAAAAAAAAAAAAAACACCCATTTGTAAATTTTAAATTTTAACTCCTGTTTTTAGAGAATAGTATATGCGTTTTACAAAAAAATCTGCCTTGATCGAATGTTTTAGATATTTTTCCCAGTTTCAGCGATTAAAAAACTGTAAGAAATGGTCAAAAAATCCCATTCAATTTTTTTTCATGCAAACCAGTGTAATATAAAGTTGTATTCTGTACTTGTTTACCAGATATTTCCTGTCTAAATAGATTTTAACACATTTTATATATCAACCAATCAGAATGTCCGAACCTTTCCAATTCAGACTATTTAATATTTACAAAGAAAGGGATCGGCGATCACGCTCTCTCTCTCTTTAAGTCATCCAAGGACAGAGGACCACCTTCTGTGCCTTATTAGTTGTCTCCCCCAATCGAATCCCTTTTAGGTTGAAAAACTTGCATTTTCCATCTCTCTTGGTAAAGGAATTTTTCCTAAGAATTTCAATTTTATTCTTCTTTAATGAAAAGTGCACTCCATAAACTGCACAAGATAAAATATCTGAGCCGATTAATGTATTAATAATGTTTTCACGAGATGCCCAGTGCGATAATTTGCCACAAAGAATTATCCATTAACCTACAATGACTTTTAAATGATAGCCATTAAAAAACTCTCTCTCTCTCTCTCTCTCTCTCCTCTCGTGTTCAATATGAGAGAGAATTCCTTTTCATATATAGGCTATTTATCAGATGTAATGAATGTTGCGGAATTTCAAACAACTATTTAAATGTGCTTAGTAAAAAGAAAAGTTTTCAACAAAAAATTGAATTCTTTGAATTAAGATAAGAAAGTGTGTGTTAAGAATTAATCCTCTCTATTAATTTTATTCGTTAAAGTGGTGATGTTTGTTCGCAGCTCCTCTAAATCTAGTGTTTCTCAAAATCATTTGCCTTTTCAGGAAAAAATAAAACTCAACGCCATCCCGTACATTTGACGGAAACGTAGAATTCGGTATTCCCAGGGGCGGATTTGGACTTTCTGAAGCCCTAAGATAAGGGCCCTTTAGAATTTAATTAAATAAATGGTATAAAGCTGGATTGAATGAAATTTCATTCGTGTTCAAACGACTTCTACGCAAGGGCGGATCCAGAGGTGTTTCTCGGGGAGGGGAGGGGGGAGGTAATCTAGTGTGACTCGTCGCACAGCACACTATTTTTATTTATTTCAGTAATTTAAAGGCGCATTCTGTACTTGTTTGCCAGAATATAAATACAAATCAAATTTTTAAGTATTAACTTTTAAAATTTTACATTAAAAATAATTCTTTTTTTTTTTCGAAAAAAAGTATTTTTTCAAATCTCGGGGGGGGGTTACCCCCTTACTTCTACGAATTAATTAATAGAACTTTTAATATTAACAATATCACGTGGATAGGATATCATTTGAAAAAGCAATTAGGTGTTAAGTTTACTAAAATCAAATGTATGTATTCTTTCTCAAATAGTGTGTTTTCTTTAAATAATTGTATTCATTGTAAAATATTGTAAATTAGTAGGAGATGAAAGAGAAAATATCAATGTTAATATTATGGACCTATTCATACTCTATATTGTCTTTTTTTTGGTAAATAAAACTGTATTCACCCTCAAATTTTGACGTAACAACGTCTTACAATGCAGGTAGAGGGGCTGAGTAGGGAGGCGTGCACGAAAAAGTTGGATAAAAGCGTATGAAAAATTGCTCGATAACGGCTCGAATAACTCTGTAAATCTTAAGAGGTATAATTATTCTGAATATTCGATTAGAGGAGCATGAACCTTCGGCTAAAGATTCAGGTCAAGGCCATATCTAAGAGGGGCATAGGGGAATTTTCCAATCTCCCAAACCTCCTCAAAATAAACCACATAAAATTTTACCATTTTACCTTTTATTAAGTATTTCTTTAATAAATTGCCCCCCATAACAGCCGCCCCCCCGCACACACCCACCCCCCCCCCCCTAGATCCGGCCCTGTGAAGAATATTAACATTTATTTTTTTCCTATTATTTCATTTTACCGCGTGGGAAATTCTAAATTTTAAGGTTTAAACCCTTGTAGATTCAGCAGGGCTAATCAGATCAGACTAAATTTGATCTCAATTTAGAAAGAAAAAAACTCTAATTGACTATAGAAAAAAAAACGCGATTAATAAACTCTAGAATCAATTTTTTTAAACAAAAAAAAAGCCAATTTTCGTTTTCTTCTTCATTATAAATGCTTTTAAAACATAAACTAGGGCGAATTAATGTTCGATTCTCTACTATTATGTTTTATAAGACATACAAGTGTTCATTTTTTATAAAGAAAGTTATTATAAATTAAGTGGCTGATTTGCAGATTTGAGTCAAACTTTGAGTCAATATCTCGAAACTAATGTTTTGTGGCTTATGACTATCTTCCACTAATCCCTTTATATATATAGAGAAAGTATTGGATTCATGTCAAAAATTCGATGTGGAGATTTAGATGGATATACACGTTTTAAGGGCTCCTAAACCAAAAAAAGTGTTTTTGCAGCATGGTGTGTGTGTGTTCAATTTAAAGCATGAAGGAATTGAGCTAGAAGGTTGACATTTTATATTTAAGTTAGACGCCCCCCGGAGGTGTGAAAATAAACTTTTAAACAAAATAGGCTAAATGATGTACTGTTTTCAGGTTTTTTTTTTTTTTTTTTTTTTTCAATTTTTTCTCTCTCTTACGATTTTGATTAAAATTGAAAATCAATTATTTTTTTAATGCTCTTTAAAATGTATTTAAAATGTTAGGCGAAGGAAGGAATTTCGCCCGGATCGTTTCCTTCCTACCCTTGAAATCTCTATCTTTTTCTAAGTTTATATCTCAATAGTTCTCTAATAGTTTATACGATTTCCGCCAGAGAGAAGCACTAATCAAGAGCGCCTGCAAGATAGATATTATGAAAAGACACACTGAGAGATTTGTTGCCAGTTAACTAGGAGTCTTAAATATGCCTGTAGCTCTCACAACGTTGTCAGTGGTAGAGTTTATGCATCATGTGCTGGAGGTCCTTTCTCAGGCAATAAATAGAAACGGGGACTAAATGGCCTTCGATGCCTTTAAAAAGATATACATATAGGTATATAGTATATGCCTGGACGGCTGACGTTTCCGTTTCGTGTTTGAACCCTCTTCAGGGCTGGCTAAAATTATAAAAGTGTCAGAGCGGATTTTATACATTGTTCAACCAAATTTTTATATAATAAATATATACAAAACATGCGATGACCAGGTACATAAATAAATGTTTTATTTATTTATATAAATGCTCATTGGATACTGTGTATATATTTAATATATAAGAATTTGGTTAAAAAATCTATAAAATCCACTGTAACACTTTTATAATGACTTTTCCTTCCAGGCCACCCGTGGAGCCTCTTCGTCTTGGGAAAGCTCTTCGATCCATCGAGTCTCTCGAGCTGCTTGTTGTCTTCTCTCTTGCAATTAAATTCTTCTATCAATTTTAAAATTATGTTTTGGTTCTTGAATTCAAATAGAATTTCTGATAATATTTAAAGAAATCCAAATAAATATCATCCTCTTGATGGGTATGAATTCTCCTCTCACTCACACTCACAAATGTGAATTTGTTCCATCAATCTGCCTCCTGAATATCCACCAAAGCCAAAGAGATCCGTCCTCCCAGGTATGGAGATGAGTTGAGAAAAGAATATTTCCATTCATTCATTTATTGCCAGAGTATTGATGTAAAAAAATATAATAAAAAAAAACTATTTAAAAAAAATGCTTTTATTTAAATTGAACTACGTAAAAGAGAGAAATAATTTAATTGTTCTTGTTAAAATTGTTGAATATTTATGACTTAAAATAAAAGCGTGGGGCTCACATTGATAGCTTAAGGAATTGTATATATTAATATTTAGAGCCTCGGAATCACTTTGAAGCGCCCCACGCTTTTATTTTAAGTCATTAATATTCAACAATTTTAACAAGAACAATTAAATTATTTCTCTCTTTTTAGTTCAATTTAAATAAAAGCATTTTTTTTAAAAGTTTTTTTTTATTATATTTTTATTTTAAACTTTTTAATCTTTTTTATTATAGAGTAAGGCAGGATGCGTGAAATAAAGTACCACATTAGTTTGGTCAATTTTGGTAAAACCCAACTCACTATTTGCGTCATCAAAAATGACTCTTAAATATAAAATTTCACACCTCTAGCTCATCGGGAAGTGTCCTTAACAAAGACTCAAAGTTGGTGATCTTGAATGAGTAAGTTAAATAAAAGCATTTAAAAATGAAATAAAATCATAGTCGAAGCTTGTTTCATTCAAGTTTGTCTCTCTGAATAAACTTCAAATAAAAACTTTCTGAATGGCATTTGGCTCGAGGATCGAATTTGTTAGAATATCGCCGTCCAAGCTGAAAAACAAAAGAATCATTCGAATTATTAACAAATTCAATCTAAATACAATAATATTGAAAAATTTACCTTTGAGTGTTTGATTCGATGTGCAAAAAAAATTCCATTAGAGAATAAAAGAAAAAATTTAAAAGATTTTGATTCCGATTTCTTGCATAAAGCAAATAAAAGATTTCTATTCTAATAGACTGTATGAGTTGTGATGTCACATTCAACTCTGCGTCTTTTCTTTTTCGTATGTAGACTTTGAAGAATTAAAAAGAAAAAAAGAAGGGATTTTGCTTTGTCACCATCGCTGGCATAAAGCTGGATGTAACTAAGCACATCACCTCCGCTTTCTTTTAGTTCTTCGATAATCAATAATTATTTCTTTATTAAGCGACCTAAAATAAAAAAATAAAGAATTAGTTTAGGATATTCAGGGCAATTTTAAGTTAGAGGTCAAATGCATTTGTTAACATTTACCTTTTAATAGCGAAAAAATTCAAACTTTTTGCTCTTCTTTCAATTCACACACACACACACATATATTCACTTGAGTAAAAATAAACACAAAACGAACAAAAGTGTTTGTAGTAAAACTAAATAATAAAGAAAAAAGAGCAAGAAAGTTTTGCCTTTCTTGCCTAGTATAAAAAAACCGTAAAAGCCGGAAATCTGAAGAAATCGTGTCAGTGAGAATGAACGTGATTTTTCGTGGATTACGGACAAACGAGTGAGGGGGCCATCATATAAGAGATCCTACCTACTCTACAATCAGAAAAGACGAAGAATAAATGCATGTGTGACCCCGTCCCCACCATCAGATCGGTGGAGCCCTCGGGTCTGTCCCTAGCCTCAAAAGAATTGCAATTTGAACCCTCCAGGATATTCCTGGAGAAAGTGCAACCCTTCCCCAACTAGTTTAAACACATAGAGCCACCTCAAAGATAAAAAACATATCAGACTCCCGAAAGCGTCCACAAAAGACGTCTTTTCCTTTTCACAAACACAAGAGCACTTGAGAACATGGACTTTGATTTTTCAATCAGATCTGACCGCATCTCCTTATGAATCGTTTATGGAAGAAATCAACGAGAAAATCTTTAAATGGGATCCTAAATAAAAAACAAATCAAGGGTTCCTAACAACAACAACAACAACAACCCTGAAAGAAATTCTCCGTTGATTTCTCCACTAATAGATTCACGAGGAGTAGACTACAGGTACTAAAATAAATAAAATCCCTCTCGTTGGCATGGTGCATCCCACCTCCCTCTATATTTAATTGATTAAACTAAAATAAGGTGTGCAAATGAATTTTGTAAATTAAATTAATCAAAAAGTGAATACATTTAAATTTGTATTCTCGTTTAAAAATCATACCTTAAGAGCCTGGGTACCAAAAAGTTGATGATGAATCCATCGGCGAGGACGAGCTCTCTCGAGGAGGAAGGAGCAAGGCCCTCTCGATCGATGCATGTGAGGGGAGTTTATTTAATATTTAGAAAAAATAAATTGAATTTAATTATGAATTTAAAATTATTAAATGCAAATTGAAATTGAAAATTTTTTTATAGGAATGAATAAAGAAAAAGAAAATTATTTTTTGAAATTTTAAAGAAAAAAGGCAAATTCTATATTTAGGGTGAGCTGCAAAAGAAAACATCCTAAAAAAGAGGGAATCTGAGCCCTAAACCCCTTTAATATTTCTTGCACCATGCTAAAACTTATCTTTGTTCTTTCTGTTGCTGCTCGAAGATCTCGGGATCTGTAAAAAAAAATAAAAGGAAACAGAAATTAGAAAAAGAGAATTTTATATGTATTTTTTGATAAGTGTATTTATGCACAGAGGCTTTCAGAGGAGGGAAGACGAAGAGTCTCTCAATATCAAATTGGACAAAAACATATGAAAAGGAAATGCGGAAAGATATTTAAATTTAAAAAAATAGGAAAAGCAGAAAAAATTCAATTTTATTTTCTCTACTTTCCTCTCGGCCGTTTTCTCTGAAAGGCCCTGTGATTGCGTGTTTAAATGTTAAAAAATATTTACCTTTCTCGACGAGTCGAAGAGCCCGATGCAAACATCCTTGCACAGGATCATCTGGACACAAACACAAACACTAAATCACTATCACTGAACTGGTCACACGCGCACATCTGAAAAAAAGAGAGAAAACATTTATTAGAATATCGCTTAATTACAATTGCAATTGAGAAATGCAAGGAGAAATTCGAAAGAATTAAAAATTCTGAAGATTTGAAGGGAGTGAATTGAATAAGTTGGAGAGTGAGAATGAAAGCATTTAAAATTTAAACAAGATAGTATAGGCCAAATCAAAACTGCAGCTTTATTTCAATTTACTATCACAAGAAAGCGACAGTCCTGGATTGTGAGATCAAATAACGTAACACCTTAATAAGCATATAAAATTCGGAAAAAATTGAATTCGTGTCCTTCAATCTCACCCATTTACAAGCAAACAGTTAATCGCCAATCACCAAAACGACAAAAAAGAAGAAAATCTTTTGTTACCATACTATATTAATTGCAATATTCTAATGAACAATAATTAAAAAGCAAATTTCAAAAGAATCAAAAAGATTTTTTTCCTTCTCCTTTTATGTTCGTTCATAAACATCGATGCATTTTATTATGCACTAACAACTCATGTTTAAACTATCCACGTGTATATTTTTACCCTCAATGAACAAATCAAACTATAAATTCATTTACCAAAATTCCGAAATTGTAGAGATCCTGGCCCAGAACGTCGTCAGTCCTGTGGCCAGCGAGGGAGCCTCTTTCTCTGTCAAGTTTAAAAGGACCTGTTGTCTAGATCCTGAGTCAAGCACGCAGAGGGTGGTAGACATGTTATCCCTTGCAGGCTCTAGAAAAAACAAAAGAAGAAAGAGAATTAGAAAAAACCTTCTTTCAAACACACACACACACCATAAATATATATATATCCTATATATATATGACAATAGATGTGAATGCGGATGTGATATCGCCCATCTCCCTCGTCCCTTGTAAAGTTGCACCCCACTGGATTAGAAAAACATTAAGAATATGCATACATCGAATCAAAAATGAATGTTTATGGGAAAAAGCTGCCAATTTCGGATCCAAAATTGTAACATCAATCAGGCTTGAGGATGAGACACAATTTTAGTGAAAAAAATTTGCTATCAAAGAATATAAAAGAGTGAAGAATAAATAATTTCATGCCAAGTAATTGTTTTTTCATATAGGTATAGAGGAGCTTTTCTTTCTTGGTTGACAAAACATAAAACAAGCATAATAAATCTATTAAAAGCTTTAGCATAATTTATGGACTATACCTGATTAAATTTTATCTAAATAAAATTTTATTTCGAAACTCTACATTTACAGTTAAATATCGAAGATTATTGATAAGTTAAAAAAAAATAGTAATCAGAGTGTGAAACGTCCCCCGGTAATGGCCTAAGAATTTAAAAATAAAGTAAAATTACTCAAACACATTATAAGAAATTTAGATTGGATAAATTGTAAAGTCAGTTTTCATTTAAAAGATGATTTTTCAAATAAATCTTGCCATCATTCACGCATAATTGAAATATCAAAGTGTCAAATAATTTTAATATATATATATATACTTATATCTTATCTTTATATATAAAATTCTTCTGTACGTGTGTATGTGACTGAACTCCTCCTAAACGACTGAACTGAATTTGATGAAATTTTCTGTGTATGTTTGTGAGAGACCCGGACGGGTTTGGTTTCACAAATAACAATAAGTTAATGAGTAATTAACCGTTAAAATAAGAAAAAAATAAAAATTAGGAGAAAGGGTTGCCATGGTAACAAAATATAAATATTTACCCATGTTTACGATTTTTTTTTTATTTATTTACATTTTGAATTCTAAAATTATTATTATCGGCGTAAATTTTTTGTCTGTGTACCGGGAGGGAGTCCCGGAAAGGATATGATTCACAAAAAATCTTAAGTTCATGAATAATTAACCGTTAAAATGAAAAGGGAAAATGTATGTACCGGTATGTATATAAGTAGGCGAGCAAGGGGGTCCAGGGGGCGCAGCCCCCTGGCTAGACGGAAAGCCCCGCCGAAGGCGGGGCTTTGCGTCTAGTATATATATATATATATATATATATATATATATATATATATATATATATATACTTTATACAAATAAAAAATAATCCAAAATTTGAATACTAACTTCATTATTTCTTGAATATAATAATAATATATATATTTTTAGCCCAAATAAACTCGTTTGTAAGAAATTTTTGATAATATTTCTAGAAAAAAACTAAATTTTGACTGCTCACTCATTCAATCACTCTATTAATTAATGTGATCAAAATACGACAAATCGGACCTGATTGATCTAAGATTGTATTCAAACCATAAACATACAGTATATTAATATTTACACACATAGGCTAATATGTTAGATTCAATGAAAATTAGTAAAGAAATGGAATATTAGTGAAATTACATACAAAGACATGTGCCGTTCAAATTACATTCATTTTCGCTACGAAACTATTTGGAATTGATAATAGATAATAAATAAATATTAATCAACTACCTGAAAACCTAAAATTTGTTTTATTTTTAGTGAGAATATCAGTAAAATTTTCTCTCCCTTTGACAGGAGTTGAATTCTAAATCAATCACAAAAAATAAAAATAGATTAAATTGTTACCGAATTAAGCAACCACATTCACACACATTATATTTTGATCTAATTGAAATGAATTAATATGAAAATTGAATTAGAAATTTAGGAAAATTACAAAATAAACATGCATGATTGATAAATAACAAATACATTTAAAAACCGGCCATATTATTTAATAAAAATATACAAAAATGAATTAAAATTGATACAAGAACAATAAATTTTACCTTTGATCGATGTGATGATATTAATAAATAATTTAATAAAAAAAATAAAATAAACTTGACATTTCGTGAAGAGAAAAAGGAGGCAAACACACTGGTCAGAGAGGAGACATGGCGGACGTGTCATTGCTTGATTAATTTTTAAACTCGATTAAAATATTTGGTTAATCTTTACTATAAAGTTCGCTCCCACCAGAGAGCGCTGGCTTACAATTGACTAGTTCTTTTTAGCTCCTCGTTCATGATTCTTTCGTTCTTTTCTTTAATATGCATGTTTTTTTTAAATATTCTTGATGAACATTTTTTAATCTAAAAGAGAACCGACCTTAATTACCGAAGGTCTCGAGCCGCCCCCGGCGGCTCTCGGACAAGGGATCCCTGCAAGTTCTTTAAAATATTCTTGATGAACAATTAGGTCGGGACCCCTGAAGTTGTTTTGTCACTAGTGTCGACTTCGGTTCGGTTCGGCTCGTCTCAGTTCGGTTCGAAACCATCCAGTTAGAAGCTATTCGGTAGCCCTTAAAAATAAATTTTCGGTCCCTTCGGGCCCGAAAATTTTTTTTAAAGCTACCGAATCGCTTCTAACTGGATGGTTTTGAACCGAATTGAGCCGAGCCGAACCGACCCGAAGCCGAGAATTCCCTAGTTGTTTTGAATTTTTTTCTAAAAATAAAAGAACCGAACTTAAAACCGAAGGTCTCGAGCCGCCTCCGGCGGCTCTCGGACAAGGGATCCCTGCAAGTTCTTTAAAATATTCTGGATGAATACTTTTTAATCTAAAACAGAACCGACCTTAATTAACCGAAGGTCTCGAGCCGCCTCCGGCGGCTCTCGGACAAGGGATCCCTACAAGTTTTTTAAAATATTATTGCTACCAAATCACTTTATTATCTAAAGGAAAACCTAACTGCACCGGACCGAAACAATTAATTCAGGACCCCTGCAAGTTGTTTAAAAAAAAGTAGATCCTTACCTTAAGACTGACTCTCCTCGGCGTGATCCTTCTCTGATGGCGGGTATAAACAATTTTTTTTCCAAGGCATATTGTGTTGAATATTCTTATGTTTATTTTTATTTTTTTTTGTTTTTTGTTTATTTTTGTCTCAGGAATATGTTATATGTTGAATATTATCATGACGATTTTAAAATTAAATTTAAAGAACGAATCACAAAGTGGGAGAACGAAAGAATCGTGAGTAAAGCCCGCCAGCGCTCTCTGGTGGGAGCGAACTTTATAGTAAAGATTAGCCGTATTTTTTTCAAGTTAAATAAATTTTTAACTATTAAAAATTTTAAATTATATTAAATATTTTAATCAAGTTTAAAAATTAATCAAGCAATGACACGTCCGCCATGTCTCCTCTCTGACCAGTGTGTTTGCCTCCTTTTTCTCTTTAAGAAATGTCAAGTTTATTTTATTTTTTTTATTAAATTATTTATTAATATCATCACATCGATCAAAGGTAAAATTTATTGTTCTCGTATCAATTTTAATTCATTTTTGTATATTTTTATTAAATAATATGGCCGGTTTTTAAATGTATTTGTTATTTATCAATCATGCATGTTTATTTTGTAATTTTCCTAAATTTCTAATTCAATTTTCATATTAATTCATTTCAATTAGATCAAAATATAATGTGTGTGAATGTGGTTGCTTAATTCGGTAACAATTTAATCTATTTTTATTTTTTTCTTATTTTAACGGTTAATTACTCATTAACTTATTGTTATTTGTGAAACAAAACCTGTCCGGGATTCTCACAAACATACACAGAAAATTTCATCAAAATCGGTTCAGTCGTTTAGGAGGAGTTCAGTCACATACACACGTACAGAAGAATTATATATATAAAGATAAGATATAAGATATATATATATATATTAAAATTATTTGACACTTTGATATTTCAATTATGCGTGAATGATGGCAAGATTTATTTGAAAAATCATCTTTTAAATGAAAACTGACTTTACAATTTATCCAATCTAAATTTCTTATAATGTGTTTGAGTAATTTTACTTTATTTTTAAATTCTTAGGCCATTACCGGGGGACGTTTCACACTCTGATTACTATTTTTTTTTAACTTATCAATAATCTTCGATATTTAACTGTAAATGTAGAGTTTCGAAATAAAATTTTATTTAGATAAAATTTAATCAGGTATAGTCCATAAATTATGCTAAAGCTTTTAATAGATTTATTATGCTTGTTTTATGTTTTGTCAACGAAGAAAGAAAAGCTCTCTCTATACCTATATATGAAAAAACAATTACTTGGCATGAAATTATTTATTCTTCACTCTTTTATATTCTTTGATAGCAAATTTTTTTCACTAAAATTGTGTCTCATCCTCAAGCCTGATTGATGTTACAATTTTGGATCCGAAATTGGCAGTTTTTTCCCATAAACATTCATTTTTGATTCGATGTATGCATATTCTTAATGTTTTTTTAATCCATTGGGGTGCAACTTTACAAGGAACGAGGGAGATGGGCGATATCACATCCGCATTCACATCTATTGTCATATATATATATATATATATATATAGGCTACCATATGTGTTTGTGTGTGTTTGAAAGAAGGTTTTTTCTAATTCTCTTTCTTCTTTTGTTTTTTCTAGAGACTGCAAGGGATGACATGTCTACCTACCCTCTGCGTGCTTCATTCAGTATCTAGACAAAAGGTCCCTTTAAACTTGACAGAAAGAGAGGCTTCCAAGCTGGCCACAGGACTGACGACGTTCCGGGCCAGGATCTGTACAATTTCGGAATTTTGGTAAATAAATTTATAGTTTGATTTGTTCATTGAGAGTAAAAATATACACGTGGATAGTTTAAACATGAGTTGTTAGTGCATAATAAAATGCATCGATGTTTATGAACGAACATAAAAGGAGAAGGAAAAAAATCTTTTTGATTCTTTTGAAATTTGCTTTTTAATTATTGTTCATT